>JARHVA010003154.1:0-190000 GCA_037957365.1 Torreya grandis | reverse complement strand
TGTAACATAATTCTTAGACATAACTAAACACCTAAAGGAAACCCTTAATAAAATTAATTGCTACCTACAGTCTAGTTCATACACAGACTAGCCTAAGCCCATAAGAGAATGCATACATGGTAAGTAGATAGATGAAAAAATTATATGAACACGTATAAATAATTCTCAAAAGAATTATATTACGCTCCATGTTATTCTTAAGGGTAGGGGAGACAATAACAAAGACTAATCTAGGTTTTCAAATGTCATACTTAGGTAACTAAGATCTTACACACAATCACTATCATAGAAGTTAGTCTTATGAAATTTGATGTTTGAGTATTATAAGAGAAGAACAAAGTATTAAAAATTGATATAGGGTGTATCATTAACCTGAAAAATCTTTCCATAATCTCACTTTGGTTTGGAAAATAGGGGAGGTATCCTATGTTTTGTCTTAGATAGAGGGCACTCCATGAGTAAGATAACTTGTAGGTTTGGTATGTGAAGAGTGAAATGGATGGAAGGGATAGTTTTAAATAATTTTTTAAGATGTGTAATATTATAATAAAGTTTTAAAAATATATAAAAGACTCTATAGTCATTGGAAACCCTCATAAGGGTCAAACACATAGACAAACATAGTTAGGCCTATGATACCTAAAAATAGGCCTAAACATTCAGGGTAACTAACCTAATTAAAAATACCATATGACCTCTCCAAAACATTTAATAACATTTATGAAATAGTATAATTCTAGTAAGAACCATTGGTTTGCAAATAACATCACACAATTGGCCATTTTGGCCTAACCTTCTCTCAGGGGTACTCATAATGCATTGAAGGAGATCAAGAGATAGTTTCATTCACTAATATCTATATGGAGGGTGTGAATGATACCTAAATTAGATATGGATAGATTAATATGGTCATATAATCCAACTTTGTGGAATTGGTTGAGAGGTTGAATGTCCAACCTTTATGAATCAATTGTAATAAACTAAGAGACCTAAAACCCTCCTAAACCTCTTATGTAAACCCAATGGGAAAGATATGGTAATAAATGATTTTAGGAGTTAATTGGTATTTAAAATATTTTTTACTTGTCTATAAAATCTACTAGAATCCTAGACATCCAATTGATCCATACTATCACTCATACAGACATGCATAATTTAGGGTTCTTTACAAGTTTACAAATGTTTTACAAGTGAAAAAGGGAATGAGTAGATGAAAGTCATTAAGGGAGGTGTGTATATAATTATTCCAATTATAAATACTCAATTATAATCATAATTATGCATTAAAATGTCTCTGCTACACTGTTCATTATAGACATTCTTGGACAGATAGTGAGAAGAAGAATGATTGCCTAGTGAGGAATGTGAGAAGTGTGACACTAAATATTTAAAGGTCAATTTGATATACCAGAGGATAAAAATATCTTTAATATGAGTCATAAAACCTCTAAAATTAATGTTATTAAGAAATTATAGGTCAATTGAGTGAAAAATGTGAGGACAAGCCTAGAAGGGCTAGTGAGCAATTACAAAATAGTGAACAACAAATATACATGAGGAGTTCATTAGTTAGAGATGCATATATGAATGTCACATCCTATTTAAAAATTCATAGGATAAATTGTGTCAAGAAAATCTTATGTTATTTTTAAATAATTAAGTTAACTCCTCATCATCAAGGTAGTTTCAATAAGGATAGTGAAGAGCCTCTATGCCAATTTTATGGAGAATGATGAATTCCAAGTTGACACTTGTCCATGACAGCTTCTTGACCTAGTTTACAATTCATTTTATGTCATTTTAACTAGTTCTCATAGTTTTACACTTGGAATTATGACCCTTTCACTTTTCTTATTCTATCTTCTTTTGTATCCTCTATATATGTAAGCCATTTTGGCATTTGTATCCAATATACACCTAGTATGGTAAAGCCCTGTTAGTTTGGCACCTTTTTTTGCCTTTTAATAATATTATAAATTTGATTTTATCTATAAAATATCTTTCCTAAGTGTGTTAAGAGGTTTATGTCGTTGACAAGTTCTGAATGTCTTCTCCTTTCTTCTATTATGCTCTTGCATGTTTTTTTAGTGATATCTCTTCTAATAGGTCTCATAAATTATATGTGTTTGATAAGTGTATATTTAAGTGTGAGAGGGATGATTAGTGTCTAGTTTTAAACCTTATTTTCACCCACCTATAGATATGCATAGAAATCTACCTCTATGAGAAATACTTATGTTAGAAATACAATGAGTTAAGGTTAGTTTTAGTAGTCCTCTTTCTTAATGTATATGTAAGTGATTTGTGTGGACTTCTCTTTGGTGTATCACCTCATTTTCATAGGTTACAGTCTCCTTCTTCCTTTTTCACCCCCAAGTGATTAGTTTAGTGGAGCTTGTGCTCTTAATATATAAATCAAGGGAGTTATCCCTTTAACCTAGAGGTTTACCCCTACTATAGGAAACCCATAGGCCTAGAGGTAATCCCATGTTTAGCCAAATTTGGAGAGGCATGAACCTCTCCTAGGGTACAATATTTGGCTACAATAGTAACTAATAATACAATGATATTTAACTAAATATATTAGTTCTTAATATAAACATAAATAAGGTCAAGAGCTAATCTATTTAGCTAATGATCAAAATATCAAGATCAAGTACAATGTTGATATTAAAATGAATACTGCATTTATTTCATAGAAGTATATTTACAAATTTATCCACTACTAATACAATGTTACAACCAACTATTATAATGATAAAATATATAAAAATAAAACTATTTCATCATAATATAAGGCTTGATAATAATTTACAATGATACAATTCTCAATGGAGCATGCGAGTCTCAATGAATTCAAATATGTCAAATAAACCCTATAATTTGATCATAGTGGTTCAATACTTATATCAAATATTTTGAGCATAGCCTTAATAGGGTCTACATATATATACTTATCTAACAAATAATTTCCACTTGAATTTTACCTACGGTTTTAGTTCACCCAAAATACATTGGATTTCAACATTTAAATTTCATAATTTACAAATATGTAAAGAACTTATAATATGGTTTTGGCAATGAAACAATTTTGACAAGGTTTTATGGCTTTATGGATGGCCAAGCCATCCCCAATTGCAAATATATAACCCTAGTTATTCTACTATTTGAAAAAATAAATAAAAATAAAACCCTATTAGATTTAAAATGTATCAAGTCATTTATTTAATTCATACTATGCATCTATGAAATTTAATCAACAAACCAACCTGGTAAATAAGTCATGACCTTGCCAAATTCCAATTTCCCTTCTCAAATATTACTTGAACCCTTCAATTTTCTCCTTCACTCTATGTTGTACCCCTATGCATTTCTTTCTTCCTCTTTTTATCTCCCTGCATGCTATGTTCACATTAAATAAACTCCCCATTTCTTCACCAGAACCCCTTATGCTCATTATCATCTTGAGGAATAAATATTTGCAAGAAAAAATAACTGACATAATTTTGGCATAACTCCATGTTTTCACCATGAAAAATACAAAATGAAGTCTATGTTTTACATAATAGCCCTATTAACATAATGTCAACACCAAAACAACCCTAATTCATGAACTTTCCAATTAATAATAATCCTTTCAAACATTATGAATGTTAATATTGACTTCCTAAAATTAATTAAACATTATAAAAATAATAATAATTTACACACTATAACATTGGATCAATACAAAGATCATGCCAAGTTACATTATAACCCACACTTTATAACTTAGTCTATTTAATAGTCAATTAACAAACAAAAAAATCAAGTCCCCTATCTCTTTAGCAATGTATCTTATAAACAAGACACCAATTATCAAGACAATAGATTATACTTCATATCACAGTAGAGATATCCACATATTATAAACACAAATTATGGAAACATCATCACATGAAATAAACCAAGTAATATGACATATATGAGTCTAAATCTCATAATAGGAAACACACAACCATATCAACATGAGAACCAACCATTTTCAAATGTAGATAACATAATAGTAACTAAAATCATACTAGAAGCCATCTAATTAAATAATGATCACAACATATTATACTATTTATGGTGTGTACAGGGTTCATATTTATCATTATAACATCCCCCAGTACCTCCATATATGCCACCCTCTCTAATGATCTCCTTCTATCATAGTTAGAGGGACAGATCTATCATGCATCCATTTTAAAATAGTAAAGATAGTTATCCTAAATCAATATAAAATCCATAATATACTATTGTAATGAACTAAATAAACATGATCATCATGTATATAACATATAAGTATAACTAACTCAACAAGTTAATGATCATGTAAATAATCAATATATAATTGTCCATACATCAATATATATAATCTAGCTTAATAAAATAGTAATTAATCAATAAATAACCATAAAATCCACTAATTAGTAGGTTATTAATTCTGAGAGGAATTAGGATTTAATAGATTTGATGGTACCTTTAGCACCTATGTATTCTAGTTGTGATAGTTAGTTGGTGTAGTAGTTTGAGAGTTATAGAGATGATCTAATGCAACTTAGGTGGTATTATCACTAGGTTTTGGTGATGGGGAGTTATAGGCATGGTAGTCGTTAAATATAGAGTGAACACACATATAGATATAAATAGATAGTTGGCCTAGGTGTAGGACCAAGTGGACCATTTAGAAGGATATGTGGAGGGACTACATACACATACATAGTCATTTTAGAGGAGTATTTGTATAGGTTAGTCACAAGATAATATGATCAATGTACCCTGTCCACCGCTAAATAGGTAGGGTGGACCATATTTATGGAGTCATTATTATACTATGAGTTAACATGTGATATTGTATCAAATATTTTGGACCCTTTGTATAGATATATGTTGTTTTGGATGCCTCATGTATATTATGGATGTATTTACTTTCTTTAGAGCACATGTGTTTATCTTTATATATGCTATGGGAAAATGTATGATGTATGTGTTTATTCTTTTTTAACAAATGTGAAAAAATGCATGATCAAAAATAATGATAAGGAAAATGATTTAAAATGAGAATTTATAAATAAATGAAAATGGGAAAATAAGTTGGAAAACATAGTGCATGTCAATCATGAAGAAAATGTAAATGAAAATTATAATATAAGAAGAAATAAAATGTCAATATGAGATAATAAAAGAAGATGTGAAAATTCAGAAATAACAATGAAAATGAAGATACAAAGATAAATAAATATTCAATGTAAATAGATTCAAAAATATGTATACAATGAAATATCAATGAAAATAAAAGTATGTGAATAATAAATATCAATGTAAACAAAATAAAAAATATGTAAATTAATATATGTAAATAAGTGAGATATGAAATTTGTGAAAATATAAGTGGGAAATAAGATTAAAAAACCAAACATAGGGTTTGTGTTAGTCCATAATGTGAATGGATAAAGTTATTTTGTAACACAATATGGCATGTTGTTTATTTAGGAGGAAAATATATTTTCTGAAGAAGATTTGGTCCTATCCAAGGTCCTACACTACAACTCATAAATAGATAATTAAGTGGTATTTAGTTGTATAGAAAATATAATGTTTTGAGGAAGGCCTAGTCATATCCAAAATATAACACAACAACTAATAAATAGACTATCAAAGATTTATTAAAATGAAATTTGTTTAGAGAGAAAATAATTTGTGAGGAAGGCCTGGTCCTATCGAAGGTCTTAAAATACAACTCACAAATGATTATTATAAGAGGTATGATCAACATAGAAGGGATATGCATCAAGGGGATTTTTTTTAGGAATGTTATTATGAAAACAAGAAGTGAAAAATATTGTATATAGGTGTTGTAATAATATTTATTAGAAATGAGACATACTAATCCAATGTGTAAGCACTTAAGATTTTGTTTGGGCAATAAATAATTAAGATACTCTTTCTAGTAGACACAAAGTGGCTAGATTATGAGTGAAGTACCTAAATCATCTCATGAATTTTAATTCGATAAAAATTAAAAACAAGCCTACCTCCTCACAATGTGTTCCCCATTCCTTAGGACATATTACATATCCATATATCTACTACAAATATTAGGTACTTACATGAAAAATTAGGTGGTGCTAGATGTAATAATGAGATGTGATAAAGAAGTATCACATAGTTTGGTGTGATTTTGAGTTTTGAGTATTTTTATTGCCTTTTGATCATTGCATTTTGTTCAAATGATTTTGATTTTGATTTTTATGGATTTTAATATTAATCATTTATATGGATTCAAAAAACCCAACATGAGTGATATAGATGACAAACACAAAAAATATTATACTTTAGTTACAAGAGATAACTACTTAAAACTTATGTCAGATTCAAAAATACTTATACTTGTGCACAAGTATGTATGAAATCTCAATACTAACCATATGTGTGTTTAAGGTGAGGGATATATAAAGGTAAAATGGGTATCATGATATATCTATGTAAATTATGGTAAAATGATGAATATTCTTTGTATATGATCATAGGGAGAATAGGATAGTGGAAGGTGTGGTCAATTTTCCATGTCACATAAATAACTATATTATTTAATATAAACATCCATGTAAATAAAAACCATCCAAATATAGGAGGGATTTTTTTTTACAAAGTATATAAATAACTCTAATTAAATTATGAAAGTCAAATTTATAAAGATTCAAGAGTTATGAAGAAAGAATCAGGAATGCAAAAATAACTGTGTGGCAATATAGGAAATAAACCATATAGAAAATGAAACTAAATATATCACAAATACTATAATGAGTTATGAATATAAATAATGAACTAGGTATAAATATGAGGCATAAAATTCCATTGAAAAATAATGTGTTTCTAAATACTTATAGATTTCACAACATACCTAATCAATAACATTTGATAAATCTTGTTGTAACTAGAAGCTATAATTGACCATAATCTTATTTATCTTCACTAAGAGATGTGCAATGAATTATTATCATAATTTTTGAATTCATAATGTATGTATAATAGAATAACAAGGCTACATATGTGGCATCTCCTATTAAGGGTAATAAATGTGAGGAACTAGTACTACAATGTGACTAAAATACTCTAATCTCTAGTATAATGAATGAGGTTAGGAAGGGTTAATATTCACCCAAGAATGACTCTAGGTATGATGATATTAAGATTAGGGTGTAGGTCATGTAAAATCATGGAAGTGCTACTCTAAGAGTCTAGACCAATAAATATGATGTGTAGTGCACTAATGCTAAAAGAAATAAACCTCACCAAGTTTATCAATGTAATCTTTAAGAATATTAAGAGGTACAATATTATTAGAAGAGTATTTATTATTTGTATTAAGTGTATCAATATGCAACCAAATATTTTGACAATGTGTAGAGGTATGCATGTTTGTACCATGAAAAAAAGTATGTCTAGAAGTAGATGACTATAGAGGTATACTATTTATAGTAGGAGTAGAACCTAGATCCTATTTATGTGCTAAGAACCTCTAATGTACATGATAATCCTTGGCCTAATGATAAACAACCTTATGGAACTCACAATATGGCTCATCTTCCTATCATTTAGATAAAGGAAAAATCTTAGGTAGAGGTAATATGCCATCACCATTAGTAGGAAGAAATAGATTAAATTATATGATAAGCTTAGAAATTGTGATAGATGATCCTAGTGTGGGTTGACATAATGTGGCTAACATCTCAAGAAGGAACAAACTTGAAGGATCAAAAAAGCTAGTGAACTAATATCATTTTATCATGGAATGATCAAGAAGAATCTATATACACATAATATTTTCAAACTTTTATCAAATACTAATGTTTTACATCTTGTATTAACCCATCAAGACTCAATCTCTTTGAGTGCACACCCTTAGTGGTGCACCAGGAAAGGGGTGGGTAGACCATTGGTGCTTCATAGGATTGTTGTCCCTTATTTACACTTATTACCAATCCAAGAAGATCTCAAGACCATTCCTTAAGCTATTACTCCCCTTATGCATATTCCTCAAGTCATTTACCACCTTTTGTCCCCCTTTTCCTAAACTTGACCCCGTTTTGACTATTCACTGTACTAGGTCAACCCTTTTGACTCTGTATAATTTTTAGCCTCAATTTCCTATACTAGGTTGACCCTGTACAATTTTGGGTAAAATTAACTTAGGTTCTAGGTTGGTTCTTCACTGACCTAGCCCATGACATAGTGAACTTTTATCCTTAACTATGTTAGGTTGACTGGGTCGACCCTGTCGACTAAAACTTTTGGAAGGGATTAGGGTTATATATATATATATATATATATATATATATATATATATATATATATATATCATTTCATCATCATTACATAAATGAATCAAGATTTATTATTCATTTGTACTTCTTTATAATCTACTCTTCCACAATTCTAATTGAGGAGTCTTAGTTTAGGGTTTCTACTTGAAGAATCTATTCTTGTAGAGAAGTCTTGGATGATTTGGACTTTATTAGTGATCCTTGGAAACCAAAATAACCTCTTAAAAATCCCTTTTGGCTAAGGTAGATATTGAGTCTCGATGGGTTCATCATTTAGGTAAGTATTATCTAACTTTGTTCCTCTTTTTAGTAGATAGAAGTAGCATAAGTATTGGATTAAAATAATATTATTCTTCTTATTCCATGTATTGGGTTCTTACTCATACATAGGTTAATTGATATTCTCCAATACATGTTTGTTTTGTTTAATAACCCCCATATTTTGCTACAATATTTCATGAACAATAGATTAGATTTACTTTAATTTTTATTAGTTTAGTGAGATATCCAAACATAAGACTCCCTTAGGGTTATTGTGTGATTGTGTTTTACTAGAGGCTTTGGAATCCTCCCTAACATAGTGTATTGTGGTAATAAATCCCATAATATGGTCTAACATATCCCCATATTGGTCATGTTCCTAATTATCTAATGTGTCCCCAATCGAAAGTGTATGGTATGATGTATCTTATCCAAGTTAGGATTTATTTATAAACATGATGCATTTAGGATTGCATACATTCTAATTAACCTAACATGAATCTAACCATTTCAAGTTTTATTTCACATTTTTCATTATTTTATCATTTTATTTATCTATATTTTCAATATTAGGTCGATAGTGTTGATATATTTCTAGATTTTGTGCATAGGTTTAACACAAAATTACATCAATATGATAGTTCTATCTATACAATTTTTTCATAAGGTACAAGATACTAGGTTGACTCTATCGACACAGTACATTTTCAAACATATAGATTTGGCTACTAGGTCAACCGTATCAACTCTCTACATTTTTAAACTTCTAAAAAACATACTAGGTCGGCTCTATTTACATAATACATTTTATATGTTTTAAGTAAATAGGGAACTACAAATTTAGGTTGACCCAGTCAACACAATTGGTAGAATTTTCAAGTATAAATCAAGGTAATTCAATAGAAAGCTTATTTTTATTTTCATCCTCCAACCCACCAAAGTTCCTTTATATCCTTCTCTATCATTTTTTTTATTCATTATAGTTCTATTTTTCATAGTTTGTATTCTTTAAAACTACCCTTATATAGTCAATGAGGTCAACCTTGTCGATGTAGTTATATATTCTACATTCTATCTAGAAAAGTAGGTCATCACTATCTATGCATTTATTTTTCAAACTCTTGCTTCCATGGTATATAAGTGACACTATCTATTTTTTCTATAATCTATGCATACACTATCATCATAATTAACACTATACTATGTTTCAAAGTTGGAATTAACACTTATATGCTAGTAATTAGCTCATACTTTATTTTCTTGTTGATTTCATGACTAGAATAGATCACATAGTCTAATTATGTGATTTTTTAATACACCATTTAGTTGCACTATTTTTTCTTTTATGCACACACTACCAAATCACAAAATCTTAAAAATCATTTTAACAAGTGTCTATCTAAGTCCTACCTACTTGTATTTCATCACCAAGGGGAAGCCAACTTGTTTTTCTATCCAAGTATAAATACGTGTTTAATGGTATATTTTGGATAAACTCCCAACACCCTTATCACTACGGTGTGTGAAGTTAGGGGGTAGACCCCAATACCAAGCTAGTACCATTGCCATTATAGATACCTTTCAACCTAAACATCCTAAAACCATTCTTGGATTAACTTCTAGTTATTTTATTATTTCCAACTCCATATCACATCTAAAATCATATTATAATAATATAACAACATTCAGGATGACCACTTAGTTAGATTTTACTTTGCAAGTTGATTGCTTGCTCTTTGCTCAATTTTATGTTGTATTAAAAAAAATTGTAATAGACAACATTAGTGCAAGATTTGTGCTATGTGACTCAATTAGATCAACCTAATTGACCTAATTGATTGTGTGTTTACTTTAATTTATTGCTTTCAAAATTACTTACAATTTTTTTCCTATTTCAGTACACAATCATTCTCCTTGACATAGTTTCTCACAAACTATTTGTTTTTCTCCTACTTATTGTACTAGGTAAACTCTATCAACTCTATACACTTTTTTAGCTCTTGTTTCATATACTAGGTTGACTCCTTTGATTCTATACACTTTTTTATTTCCTATTTCCTATACTAGGTCAACTCTATACACTTTTTAGCTCTTATTTCTTATACTAGGTTGACTCTGTCGACTCTATATAGTTTTGAAACTTTGTTTCCTTTATTAGGTTGACCTAGTTGACTCTTTACCTTTTTTTCCCCTATCTACCAACCCAATTCTCTATTTCTCTTTCTTAGTATTTTATTCATTTCTCTCAAGCCATCATGAAGTCTCCTATCAAAATTTTCTTGGATAACTTGAATCCATTTAGATACTAAATGGGATGTTCATTTCTCTTTCTCTTTTCATCCCAAGAGCACCATCACTCTTAGGACACCTATTAGCCTCCTTTATGAATGATATATAATATGGTGAAAATCACACCTCAAGATGAAGTTGATGGGTTTGATCCTTTCTAGACCTACCAAGATACCTCTCATCTACAAAATCTTTACACAAGTGTAATTAATAATCCCACTAATAATCCATCTTCTAATATCCATCCCCTAATACCAATTTTATAATTTCTCCTACCAATACAAACCCACATATTGATACAACTCAACTTCTTGCCCAAGTTATACAACAAATGAACATAATTTAAAACTCTAACACTAATCAAATGATGTAACTCCAACACCATTTTATTAATATGGATAATCAACCTCTGGCTATCCATCCTCAAGTTAATCCCAATTTTATTCCTCTACCTCTTAGAGATGCCTCAAGAAATGTTATTCCTCAACCCATAATGAATAACAAGATAATTCAAACTATTCAAAATGAGCCTTAAGCTCCCTTTATTGTATCCATTGATATTGGTAACATATCTCTAGATATCAAGTATGATGGAACTAAATATTGAACCTCATTTCTCAAAGCCTTTATAAATATTTACAAATAGTGTATCCAAACTAATACTTTTGCCACAATAAAAATCTTAGTCAAAACCTTCACTGGTGATGTATTATAATGGTATAACTAATTAACCCAACATTCCATTTGGTAGCTTGAAGATTTGGTCAATCCTTTATTCAAAAATATGATCTTCCCAAAAATTATCTTAGCCACTTAATCAATGCTAAGCAATCTCCCATTGAATCAACTCATGACTTTATCAAAAGATGGAAATCATTGGGTGATAAAGCTAACCATAACATGATTGATGATAACTTATTCAAACTCTTTATCACTACTTGTAATCCTTCTCTTCAATATAAGGTTTGAAATTTTTCTCCCCAAACACTTAATGAAGCTCTTGATCAAGCTAAATGTTAATGCTTTCTCATGAAGTAATTTGAACCTAATCCTAAACTCCTAAAAGGATATTTTCAAACATCTACCAATGGTATCAATAGTAATACTCTGAAAAACAAACCTAGAGTTACCAAATCCAACATCCCTTCCTCTTCTCACACACCACTTTTTGTGCAGTAAATGAAACAATTTTTACTACCCTCTAAACCTTCCACTTATCCTGAAAATCCTCCTAAGTGGTGTGACCCTAATAAATTTTATTGGTTCCATGTTGACATTGGTCATTCCCATGAATCTTGTAGATGTCTCAATAAAGTTTGTATATCCTATATGCTTGGTGATTCATTTAATCATGAGTCTATGATCAACCTTCATTATCAAGAGTACACAACTACTTCTCAAAAATGATAGGTTTCTAAATCTTGTACCTCAAATAACCAAAAATGTTTTTCAAATAGTGAATCAAATACCAAGGATGTTTGTGCCATTGATTCTAATTATGACCAATATTATAATAATTATCAATTTTTTAATACTACCAAGGTCAACTATTATCATAAGCTAGCTCAAAAATATCCTATTACCAAACCTAAAAATCCATATTTAGAATAAAAACTTCTTAAGGTTACTACAACCACCAATCTAGCTTTAGAAGCACATGAAGCACCACTTTCTCCTTTTGAACCTCTCACCACATCTATTCCTTCAAAATATACTTTACCTCCTAAACATCATGTTGGTTCTTCTTCTAAATCCCATTAGATCTTTCTTGAAGAGCTTAAATCTATGCCTTGTAAAATTCCACTTATGGAGTTGGTTTGTACTTCCCTCTATCATCGCAATTTCCTTATGCAACAACTACAAGAAATTAAAGATCCATCCTCTATCGATGAAGAACTACCTTCTATCAAAACTCAACCTACCAACATGCATACCATTAAAAATATGTGTCCTTCTTCAAGTAACTGTATTGAATTTCTTGAATAAGACATGATCAATGATGCAATTCTTTTTTGTGTTGATGATCCATCACTCTTTATTAAAATAGCCATTAATACTACCTTTATGCATACATTTTTAGTTGATGAAGGTTCTGGTATTAATATGACATCTTTGTGACTTATCCAAAAATTTGGTTATAACAAGGATCATCTCAAAAAAACCTATCTTACCTATCATATGTTTGATAAGATTAATCAAAAACCACTTGTTTATATTTGGTTTCCATTGAAAATCAAACCTAAGACCGATCAAACTAAGCTTATGTTACTTGATTTACATTTATGATATAATATACTCCTTGGTCACCCATGGACTCATATAATGAAGGATATTGCTTCTTCCAGTATCCAATACATTAAATTATTACATAATGGTAAGCAATATAAGCTTGAAGTTGCTCCCAACCTGTGGAGTATTCAACTTCCTAATCCCAAATCTCAGTATCTTATTCTTATCATTCCTAAGATAAATAGTGTTCCTTTACCCGAATTCATTAACACTAATCCTAATCTACAAGTCACTCTTACTGATTTAGATCATGATAAACCTAATGATTTACAACATACTTGAAATACATATAAGTTGCCTCCTTATATTTCGCAGTGGCTTCCTCTTTTCTTATTACCTTAGGATCATACTATTCCTCTTCTTGATGAGATCACTAATTTCCCCCCTTTATGAAATACTTAGGAACCTTCTTTACCTAAATATTCCTTCAATTTCAATGAATTTAGAGTGTCCATATTATTTTAATAACCTATCATCATGTCTCCATGTACATTCAGTAACATTGGGATTTCACCTTTTGAAACTTCTCCTAACTCTCAAACATGTACAATCTCTCCAACATATGATGATAATTACATAATTTCCCAAGCTCAATCTCAAGACTTGGATGTCTAGCATTATAAAAAGAAATTATCCCAAATACATTATTTTAACCAAGATGTCCATACCATTTCTATGGATCATGACATTGATCCCAAAGGTTATGTGCCTCTTACCAATTCTTCACTTCTTGATACTCCTTGGGTGGTAGAGCAAATTATACCTTTCAAACATTTGAATTTTTTTGAATATTATTTATAACCTATATATCCCATCATTTCATTTTATCCTTATCCTATCATCAAAACCAATAATACTCCAATCCCTTCTAATCTATCTACCTCTCCTACTCTGAAGATTACACTAGATCCCAAGGCAATCATTGTCTATTAGTTACATTCTGAGTATGATCGCCATGGTAATAAAATTATATATCTCAAAGTATATGTTTAGTATTATGGTCCTCTTCCCACCTCACCTAATGAAAAATATATTCTTGAGATACTTCATGCCCAAGAACCTAAACTTCCTTGGCAAAATCATAAACTTTGGAATTTTAAAACCAAAACCCCTTGTTTCAATAAGTTCATTTCTAGCAATGATCCCAAAGCTAATCCAATTTATTATTTACCTAATGTACCATACCATTTATAAGATTAAAATGACATTCTTATTGAATAAATAAATCACATTGAATATATTACTCCATCCTATCCTTGATCAATTATAATTTCTCATGAACTCTCACCTATTAAACATGATAATTTTAGTTTATTCTTTGATAATATTCTGAGATCTTCACTTGGTCCTACGAGGACATGCTTGGTTTTTACACTAGTATTTTGGGGCATAACATAATTATTTATCTTGATACCAATCATATGCATCAAAAATAAAGGAAATTTCCACTTGAAGTTTCCACTTTATGTCATAAGGAAATAATCAAATTACTCAATGCTAAATTTATCAAACTAGTGGACTATTTTGAATGAATTTCTAACATTGTTCCCATTCAAAAAAATGTCACTATGGTCATTTTCATTTGTATTGATTTTTGTAATCTTAAACTCACTTGTCCTAAGGACAACTTCCATTTACATTTGATAGAAGCCATCATTGATTCCACAAGTAGTTACAAAATATTATCTCTTATGGATGGCTTATTGGGTTACAATTAGATTCACATTACCCTTGAGGACCAATATAAGACCACTTTCACCATGGAATGGGCACCTATAATTATGTCAAAATTCCCTTTAGACTTAAAAATTCTAGAGCCACTTATCAATGAGCAATGACTCACAATTTTCATGATCTTATCCATAAAATTGTTAAAACCTATGTGGATGATCTCATTATTAAGTCTAAAATTTGCAAGACTCATCTCTCTGATCTTGCCATCATCTTTGACTATCTTCTTAAATATCAAGTTAGACTAAATCCTTACAAATGTTTCTTTGGTGTCACATCTAAAAAATTATTTGGATTCCTAGTCTCTCTCCATGGCATCAATGTTGACCTAGCTAAGATTAGTTCCATCATCAACATGCCCATTCCTCATTCCATTCTAGGAATTCATACTTACTTAGGTAAACATGGGGGAATTAGATGATTCATCCCCAAAATGGCTTACTACATCCACTCCATCAATTATCTTATTAAGAAAGGTAATGCTTTAGAATGGATAGACCCTTATTAAAAATCCTTTGATAACATGAAAGACTCATTTATTCACCTACCTATTCTTCATCCTCATTCTAATGATTAACCCTTGATATTATACACTTCTTCCAAACCTATATCATTTGGGGAAATTTTTTCCCAACAAGATGACACTAGAAGAGAGTATGTTATCTACTACATTAGATAAGGCCTCATCTATTATGAAAAATGTTATACCAAAGTTGAGTGTGATTTCTTTACCATCTATTTTTAAGATGAAAATATTTGACACTACATGATATACCAGGACACATATATCATCACTCATTATGATCCCCTTCATTGCTTCTTCTCGAAGTCCTTTCTTTTTGGAGATAGAATTAGCAAATAGATGATCCTCCTTATGGAATTTTTTCTCTGTATTGTAACTCAAAAAGTTGTCAAAGGACAAGTCATATATGACTAATCCTATGTCAACTACCAATCACCTTCAAGATAGTCTTCCAAATAACAACATTATCTATATGAAAGGTCTCAATAAAGCTATTTCACTCAAAGATTAATTTCATAACTTTACCACTGATCTTGAAGCCAGTAATCTAGACAAATCTACTATTCCTCTAGATACTACTAAACCTAAAGTAGTTAGGAGATTTCTAAAATTACTATTGACTTACATGAGGATACTTTGACCCTTCACTTTGATGGTTCTAAATGCCTTCAAAGAGATGGTTTAAATTGCATTTTTACAAGTCCTCTTGGCAAAATCATACTTTTAGCTTTTCACTTCACCTTTAATGTCACCAAAAATATGGCCAAATATGAAGCTCTAATCTTAGGCATGAGAATTGCTCTTAATTTATAAATTTGATATTTGCATGCCTTAGGTGACTCTCAACTTATTTATTTCCATGTCAATGGTGATTACCAATGAAAAATTAAAAAATATCACTACCTATCATCAAATTGCAACCACTCTTGCTAAGGATTTCATCTCTTTCACTATCAAACCTATCTCTCAAGATCAAAATTCCATTGTTGATTCCCTTATTTCCTTAGCATCTCTCTTTCATCCCCACTAAGTTCTTTCCAATCCCACTTTTATTATACAAATAATAAAATCTCCATATTCTACTCAACCAATAGATTCACTTATCTACCACATCAAGGTTATCACCATTTGACAAAGATTATGGTATAAACATGTTATTAAATTCTTGGAATTCAAAACTTATCCTTCTAACTTATACTTTCACAAAAATACATGCATCCATAAACAAGCTTTGAAGTATGTATGTTGATACAACATCATTTATTATCATAATGTTAAATGTACCTTACTCTTATATGTTATGTAAGATGAGGTTTGACCTCTTCCTTAACAAGAACATGGGGTAATTTATGGTGGCCACTATAGCAGACATGCTACAACCCATAAATGCGTATGTATGGGTTAATTTTGGCCTACTCTTGAAAATGATGTAATCAAATTTGCTAAAAAGTGTACTCCTTGACAACTTCATAATTATCTAATTCGTTCACCTGTAGTTGAGATTAAAATTATCAAATATCCTTGGACATTCTCCATGTGGGGATTAGATCTCATTAGTAAATTACCTCATTCTCAAGATGGGCGTGTTTTTATCATCATAGCTACCGTATATTTTACCAAATAGGTTAAAGCCATGCCCCTTGTTAATTTTATTGATAAAACCATCAAAAAATTCATTCTTAATTAAATCATTTTATTCTTTGGTATTATCCATACTATTATTTTGAACAATGGTGGAAATTTCAAAAACAAGGATGTCAAACACCTTTGTGATAAATTCAACATCAATCACAAAATTTCCATACCTTATCATCTGCAATGTAATGGACAAGTTGAGGCCACCAATAAAATCATCAAAAAAATTATCCAAAATATAATTCATGAAACCTGAATAGATTATAACTTTCATATTTATCCTACTCTTGGGGCCTATCAGACTAGCATACGTACTACCACTGGGCAACACCGTTATCTCTAGTCTATGGTTCTGAATCAGTTCTTCCATTAGAAGTTGAACTTTACCATATACATATATCTCTTCATGGTATCATTATTGATTAATAATTATGTGAATTTCACCTTCATGCCCTTGATCTCCTTGATGAACACCAACTTTATGCATTACAACATAACCACCAATATAAGGCTCATATTTATATATAACATAACAAATGTATTAAAATCTGCACATTTTAGGTTGGTGATATTTTACTTAAATTAGATTACAATCATGAAAAAGAAGGTAAATATGCCCAAAAATGGTGGGGCCCCTATTTAGTCAAAGATATTCTTGGTCTATGTACCTATCACCTTCAAACCAATGAAGGCCATGTTTTTAAAGAGCCCACTGACACACAATTGCTTTAAAAGTATTTTGCCTAATTCTTACCTTATTTTCAAGATTCATATCTACATATATCTAACACATTTTGTATGATACTTACATGGGTCTCTCCCTTTGCAATAGTTCTCTCTATTTACACACCCTTAGTCCGTCCTTTTTGGTCTTTTGATTTTCCCTTTTCTCTCATGAGTTGCATTGTAAAATCATGGATATGACCCAGTATTCCTCATGATGTACATATTTTAGGATTATATTATACCTTAGCTGAAAGTAGAAGTGTTCAAGTCCTACTCTCAAGTTTAGTATAACATGGGAATGACCCCAGGGTATGGGTTACCTAAATTTGGGCCAAACCTCTAGGATTTTTAATGGGTCTAGCTCCTCAAATATAAAAATATGGTCTCTTTTACTAAAATTATGCTATTGGGATGAAAAGAGAGATAAATACATGAATGAAAATCTATACTCAACATGGTAATGCACCAAATTTCTAATGATACACTTTTATCTTAGACACTTCCATGAATAATAATGAATTCAATCAAGACAAGGACTAGTCATGTTATATGATAAGTTTGTAAGCAGGAGTATTTTATATGAAGGATAAAAAGAGACCTACAACTTGAATGATATAAAGATATAGGTCTATATGAGACACTATGGACTTATGCCACTTCAAGAGGAATGCCACTAGTTAACACTTCATACAATCTAGAAGAAACTAATAGAATTAAAGCAAGGTACATGAAGAACATATAGATGATGAATATAAACATATAATTCACACATTAATCTTTAATAAAACACACTTAGAATTCAACTATAATCTAAAAACTATCTTATATTTCTTCAATAGAGTGTTATAAAGTGATTTTGGTAGAGGCTCACCATTTCTAGTTGAGGGATGCAAATCAAGAGCTCAAAGCCAGTAATTATAGGAAGAAAGGGGGTAGGAGAGAGAAATTATCACTAGGAGGGAATTAATGAGACCAATATCATTTATAATAACCATCACCATAATTCTCCTCAAGCCTACTCCTTCATTAATGTCACTCTATCCTTTTCTGGCATGATAGAGGATATGAAAATCAAGACAAGTTGTAAGGAACAATCTCAACTACTACATGAACCTTATCAAGCTCTTCTATATCAAAGTCCTTTATTGCAAGGTCAAAATATTTGTATTTAGGACCATGCTCATGTCTATTTTTAGTGGATGTTTATTGAGAGTATGGCTTAGGATGCTCCTTCATTAATTATATATATATACCTTTGTTTTGAAATGTGAACCTAGGCCTACTATAGATTGAAAACCAATTTAAGTTAGTGGTTTTCCTATAGGTTTTATGTTGACAACACTCTGCTTGATGTCTGGTCCTATTTTTTCAAAAATTTATCGACCTTTGATCTGTATTAGGTTAAAATACCTATTTTACATTCATAGAATGTTACTAACAATTTTTGGTCCCATTAGTTTAAATTGGATCCTATTCAAGCTTGGTTCCTTCATATTTTATTTGCCCAAGTTAAACAGTGTTTCATAAACTTTTGTCAAAAATATCATGGTTTCAAAGATCCTTCTCATTGGTTGTCAAAAATTAACTTAGCACATTGACCTATTGACTCTCTTTCACACTCTCTAATCTTTATTTATCCAAATCACTATTGTTTATCATTTCTCTACCAATTCAATTCATTTTTGACACTTTTAAAACATGCCATTACACTTAGGATCTACTGACTCTTTGAATTTCTCACATGCCATTAGATTTGAATCCATGATTGAATTCAAGCATCAATCTTATGTCAACTTAAATGTGTTCATACCACTTATTAATCATGCATTGATCTCAAGATCCTATTATCAGTTTACTACTTTACATGCTTATGCCATATAGTGGAATCTCAAGCTCATTGAACTTTTGACTCATCTCATACCATAGATATCCCTTGGTACAAATTAATGCCAACCATTGGATCTAATTTCATTTAAAAACAAATGGATATTTACCATGGTCTAAATTTGGTATCCATGCAAACATCATTTGGCATTCATGAGACCATCATTGATGTTTATGTGAACATCAAATTCAAGACCCTAATGGTTTTTACCATAGATTAAATTTTGACATCTATGTGGATGTCTCCCATTATTTGACTAAATTTTAAATCTTGGATCTAGAAGCGAAAAGGTCATGGACGTACCAAATTTTTAGATGTTCTTGATACTAAAAGGATTATGCCCACTTAATTCATTAGTTTTAGGAGATTTATAGGTGTGTTTACAAAGTGTTCAAGTGAGATAACCTATGTGATTTTTCATGACATCCACATGACCATAATTAATCATTTGAACCTAAATGAATATTTATTGAGGCTTGAATTTTACACTCGCACAAACAACTTACTCTGCATGACCAACTTTGAGGACTTAGATCTTAAAATAAAAAATGTCATCAAGGCATGAAACTTTTAGAGTATGTTCTAAGAAAGAATAAATTTGATCATGCATGTTACTTTTATCATTTAAGGCTTTTTGAGCTCATTTATAAAATACACAACCATGCTGACTAGTCAATTTTTATGTGATGTCTTGATGATGGTCTAGTCTTGCAAAACTTGTTCTTAAACCTTTGCTTGAATCTCCAAGGCTCAAATGAACTCCTGGGCTTTGTGAAACTACATCCAAAACATTAAAATACCTTGATCACCATAAGAATCTAATTCTTCAAAATTTTGGCAATCTACACTTTAAGTAAACTTAAAGTGTTTCAAAATCTTTGTAGGTTGTGGGTGATCTTAGGACCACTCATTCCATCTAGAACTTAGTTCAGCTACTTATCCATTTGATTATTCCATTTAATAGGAAATTTTATCAATTGATTTAATCCATTATTAACCTTAAAAACACTACAATTCATCTAATAAATCTTAGTATGTGGGCACAATTGGCCAACATTTTTGATGATTCAACTGGCTTGACCAACTTAGTAGTCATGGAACCATAATTTGATTAAGCTCATTCATGATGATTAGAAAAATGAAGCATTATTTATAAAAAAACTCTACCTATCTCTTTGAAACATATTTAATAAATAAAACACACATGAATAACAAAAAATCAAAAAAAAAAAATGAATAACTATCTAAAATAGCAAAAAAATAATAAACAGGATAATATACAAGCGCACTTGTAGAAAGACATACCTATCTACTTATGTATAAAGATCATGATACAATAATAGCAATAGAATTTGAGATACATCCCATTGACAAGGATGGGGAGGATATCTCCATTTAACCTATAAATCTCAAAATCATTTCTCTCCTTACAACCTATGATAACATAAGGTCCACTCCAAATACTGTCAAACTTAGAGTGCTTTATGGGTTTTGCATGGTCCTCATCCCATTTGAGGATTATATCACCTTGTTTAAATGCTTATAAGGAATATCACTTGTCAAATGACCATTTTACCTGATTTTTATTGTACCACATGATTTTCATACTCATGTCCCTTGTCTCCTCCAGCTATCTTAGCTCATTCAACCTTACTTGCATAGTATCATCCTCTAGAAGGTCAAGTTGATGTGTAAGATATAATTCAAGAATCTTAAGAGATATGGGAAGTTTGGATTATTTACCATTGACAAAGAGGTATGGGGAGTTCCCATTAGATATCTTATGTGTCACACTATCTGACCATAAGGTAGATCTTAGTCTAATATGCCACTCCCTCTAACTATCCTCCATAATTCTTTTGATAATCCTTAACAAGTTCTTATTGGTGGACTCTGCTATTTTATTAAACTATGGGTAATATTTAGAGGATGCCTTGAGATAAATTCCATTTTAAATATTCCACTCACATACCTTACTACTATTGAAGGCAAATGCATTGTCAGAAATGATTATAGAAGGCACACTGAACCTGATCACAAGGCTATCATAGAAGTCCAAAATAGAAAATTTGTTATCCTATTTGAGGGAAGTTGCTTCAAACCACCTTTTAATTTAGTATATAGATATAATGATCCATTTATGTCCTTTAATTGAATTGGAGTGTATAATCCCTATGAAATCTAATCCCCATTGCATAAAGTGTCGCTCTACTTATATGGGTTATAAGGGAAGGGAAGCTAGATTCTTCTTGCCAAAAAACATTACACATTTTGGGCATTTACTTACCCAAGAGTGAGAATATCTAAACATTGAGGGCCAAAATTACCTATCCCTAATGATTTTGGAGGCTATGGTTTTGGTAGTAAAATGCCCACCAGCTGGACCATCATGGAACTGTTTAAATAACTTAATTATTTGGCATGATTCCACACATCTCAAAATCATGCCTCATATGTCTTTCTTGAATAATTCTCTATCTATCAAGACATAATGTATAATTTACAACCTAAATTTCCTTCTCTTGGATCTATCTACCCTCATAAGACATTGGCCTAACTCAATAAATCTAACTATATCATGTGTCTAACTAAAGGGTGTGTTATCTGTGGCTTCTTGTTGGCTATCATGGACTACGAACACTTGATATTTATATTGATTTACCTATACTAAAAGGTGCTCACATAACCCTCTACCCTTTACTAGAGTTTTAATTCTTAACTAAAAGTCATACTCCATGTATTTTTTCACCCATGTAGCTCTTCTCTCATTAAGGTATCTATTGAGTATAAACTCTTTAATACTTGGGTATACCTCCATGAGTATGAACTTACTATTAGAGACCATGTGTCTAAACTTATTAAAACCTCTTAATAATGGAAACACATGTATATTTACAAATCTATACCTCTCCTCATACTCCTCTAAGGTGTGACTGAAGAAATCAATAGGCTATTCCAAACCTTTCTCATTATACTCCATCAACATGGTAGAGATTGCATCCAATGTAGAGAAAGCATATAAGTATAATTCCTTATTAGAATTAGGATTAAGAAGTGTAGTGGCATGAGAGATGGCCTCCTTGATAGCCTCAAATCTCATTTTACCTTCTTTGTTCCATGTAAACTCTTTGAATTTTATTAACATGTGAGTAAGGGGCTTGATCATCTCTACAAAGTATGGAATAAATATTCTTATAAAAGTAATCTTTCCTAAGAAACTATGTAGACACTTATTATGATTGGGCAAGGGTAAGGATAAGATGGACTAAAATCTTTCAAGGTCTATGGAGAAACCATCCTTGGATACTACATGGCCTAGCAACCTACCCTCATGAACACTAAATATGCATTTTTAGGATTCAGTGACACACCAAAGTCTTTGCATCTTTCAAATACTAACCTCAAGTGAGCAATGTCATCAGATGGGTCCTTTGAGAAAATGGTGATGTCATCTAGGTAGATGAGCACCATGTCATCAATCAGACCCTCAAAGGAAACATCTATTTCCCTCTAGAAAGTTGCTCCAACATTGGATAGTCCAAAGGGCATTTTCATATATGCATAAGTGCCCTAATTTATGGTTAAGGTAGTCTTATGTCTATCTTCTTCCTTTAAAATAATTTTATTATAACCAAATTATCCATAAAGCAAAGATAATCTATGAGAACGTACCACTTTTTGAATAATTTGATCTATGGAGGGTAGTGGGTAGTGGTCTTTTAGAGACACCTTATTGAGGTCCCTAAAATCAACACATAAATGTATTTCCCCATTCTTATTCCTTACTATCACAAGGTTTTCCACTTATGAGGAATGTTTGATGGGGAACATTATCTTTGATTCAATCATCTTAAATAGATCCCTTCTCATCAACTCTTCTACCTTTGGATTGACAGGCCTTTACTTTTACCTGATTGGTCTTGCATTGTTTTCTAGCTCAATGGTATGTTATGTAAGTTTGGAGTTAAAACCCTTCAAATACTTGTATTCCTATGAAAATACATCATAGAATTATTGACATAAATAAATAAATACAACTCTCTCTTATGTCATGTTAATCTTTCCTAACTTTAACAATTTACCCTTGAAGATCTCTATCCTTTCATAATAATCCTGTTAAGTTGTGGAGCTAAAAGCTTCACTAATGCAAATGGAGGAGGCTGCTAAGTTGTAGAGAAACTGACATTAGTCTAATCAACTGACATCAGTCATCTTCAATGATCACAGTAACTGACATCAGTTATGTGTCAGTTGATATCGGTCAGACAGGAACCAACATTGACAACCTGTGTGTGCATGCATTTGCATGCGCTTCAAGAACTGGTCTAATTTTAGACAAACAGTCAGTTTGCATGTAAAAGACTAATTTTAGTCTTGAGTCTGTGTTTCTAATTATTGTAATTGGAAATTCTAATTATTGTTTGTATGGGATCTATTTAAGAGACCCATGGGGCTGTATTGTAATTTGGAGAATCATAAGGACTTGGAAAGGCAAGGACAAGGGTTCTTCCCGAGTGTAAGATCTAGGTTTGTAGGTGTGCAAGACTAGGTTGATCTACAGGTTGCGCAAGATCAGGAAGATCTACATGGTAAGTAAGGTCAGTCGATCTACAGGTGTGTGTGTGAGAGCAAGGTCAAAGGAGATCTATGGGGTAGCAAGGTCAAAGGAGATCTGCAACACAACAAGGAGAAAGATCAGGGAGATCTACTTAGAGTACATGGTGTACTCAGTTGGTATTGGAAGTAGGCAACAATGGTTGAGTTGATTGTCACTTACTGGTTGGTGTACTAGTAGTATTGTTACTGACTGGTTGAAACAACAACTCTGTGTTTGAGTTGATGGGTTTGTAATTGAGAGAGAAAACTCTTGAGGGAGAATTACTAGTATATCCAAGAGGTGTGGGAAGAGTGTGACTTCTTCATTGTATTTTCTTTTGAAAGAGTGTTAATACAAGATTATATTGTCTCTCATATTCTGTGTTGTTTTTTATTTCTAGTTACATTTTACTTCTAGTTAAATTCCATGTTTAGTTGCTTATACAAAGGTAATCAAGTGTACTCTTAAGGAGTAGGGATCCTGACAATTGGTATCAGAGCTTGGTTAGGTACAATAACAGGTGGTTAGAGCGTGTTAAGTGTTTGTTGATTATAGGTCACTCTCAGGGGTTTCTGATTGAGTGGGAGTAAAGCAATGGCAGAAGAAAGTACACTAAGAATGGAGGAATTCAAAGGCAAGAATGATCAATTACGGTATTATGTAAAGAAAGAGAAGGTAAAGAAAGATTGTTGGTTGGTAGAAGATCAGCATGAAGGAAATGAAGAAGCAAATGTTGCAGGTATTGTTGCACAGGATGTTCTTGTATGTTCCTTGGATAAAGTAGAATCTTGGGTTTTAGATTCTATTGTCTCTTTCCATGCAACCCCAACTAGAGTATTTTTCCATGATTATGTCCATGGAGACTTTGGAAAGATTTATTTAGTGGTTGGTGAGCCTTGTCAAATTGTTGGCAAAGGGGAAGTGTGACTGAAATTGTAGACGGGCAACACATGGGTGTTGAAGGAGGTCATGCATGTCCCAGTCTTGAAGAGGAGTCTAATTTTTGCAGAAAAGTTGGGTGATGAGGGTTGCACAGTTACTCTCATAGTAGAATCTTAGAAAGTTTCCAAACGTGCACTTTAATTAGCATGTGGTAAGAAAGTAGGTACTCTTTATCTATCTACTTGTATTATTGATTCTCCTTTTGGTTTATCTACTTCAGATGTAGATGCGAAGATGTGGCTCTATAGACTTGGTCACATGAATAAGAAGGGGATGCATGTTCTTAAGAGAAAGTCTGATGTCTTTGAAAATCTTAAGAACTAGAAAGCCTTAGTTTTCATGGAGGAGATGATGGATAGAGATAAGCTCAAGGGACTGAATAATTTTGAGTAGGGTAGTTTAGACAAGGTTATTATCCAAGGTGAGCTCACAGGTAAAAAGTCATCACTCACAGGAAAACATAGTTACCAACATCAGTCAAGTTGAAATGATGTCAAACAAGTAGGTACCGACATCAGTCATGTGTAGATAAGAGTTAGTGGTGTCAGGCAGGTGGACACTGACATCGGTCAGGGAATCAGCATCGATGATCAGGTGAAATCGACGTCAGTCGGGTGCAGACTAGGGTTGACCAGAAAATGGATTTTGGGTGGACAGCAAGCTATCAAGGAGTCTCAAACACCCATGAGGAAGACTGAAAGGGTAAGTAAGCCTCAAATTCATTATTCCCCTTCTTTACACTACTTGTTACTCACTGATGGTCAAGAACCAGGAAGTTTTAAAGAGGTAGAGCAGGTAGAATCTAGGAAATAATGGGAGCATGGCATTAATGAGGAAATGGATTCCTTGGGAAAGAATCAAATGGGAGATTTGGTAGAGTTTCCAGCTAGAAATAAAGCACTAAAATATGAATGGATTCCTAGGTTAAAGAAAGGAGAGAATGGACACGTGAGACACAAGGCCAGGTTATATGGTCTTGAGCAGGCTGTAGAACAATGGTGTTTAAAGTTTGAAAGGTGTATGTCAAAGTATGGATTTAGTCAATGTAAATGTGACCATTATGTTTACTTTACCAGGTTGGATAATATTAGCTACATTATCTTGTTATTGTATGTGGTGTATATGATTGTTGCAAGGTCACACATGCAGGAGATTGCTGAGCTAAAGGTAAAGTTAGTTTCGAGGTTTTCATGACGGATTTGGGAGCAGCAAAATTCTTTGGCATGAGTATTTTTAGTGATAGGGAAAGTCACAAGTTGATGTTGTCTCAGGATGATTATGTGAATAAGGTAGTGGATAGGTTCAATATTCAAGATGCAGAACCAGTTAGCACACCTATGGATAGACAGTTCACAAAATAGTGTCCCAAATCACATGATGAGGTTGAGAACATGTGTACTAGAGCTAATATTACCCAAGAAGTGGGAGTTGTCAGCAATTTTGTGGCCAATTCGGGAAAGAAGCACTAGAAAGTAGTTCAATGGATTCTCAGGTATCTGAGAGGGACCAGTAGTAGGTATACATGCTATGCAGGGTCAAGCACTTCTCTACCTAGGTATGTAGATTCGGATATGATAGGTTACTTGGATGACAGGAGTAGCACCACAGGATATGTGGTGGTTGGTCTTCAAGAGTGTTAATACAAGATTGTATTGTCTCTCATATTCTGTGTTGTTTCTAATTTCTAGTTACATTTTACTTCTGGTTAAATTCCGTGTTTAGTTGTTTATACAAAGTTAATCAAGTGTACTCTTAAGGAGTAGGGATCCTGACAATTGGTATCAGAGCTTGGTTAGGTAAACTAATAGGTGGTCAGAGCGTGTTAAGTGTTTGTTGATTATAGGTCACTGTCAAGGGTTTTTGATTGAGTGGGAGTAAAGCAATGGCAGAAGAAAGTACACTAAGAATGGAGGAATTCAATGGCAAGAATGATCGATTACAATATTATGGAAAGAAAGAGTAGGTAAAGAAATATTTTTGGTTGGTATAAGATCATCATGAAGGAAATGAAGAAGTAGATGTTGCAGGTATTGTTATACAGAATGCTCTTGTATGTTCCTTGGATAAAGTAGAATCTTGGATTTTAGATTTTGTTGCCTCTTTCCATGCAACCCCAAATAGAGTATTTTTCCATGATTATGTCCATGGAGACTTTGGAAAGATTTATTTAGGGGTTGGTGAGCCTTGTCAAATTGTTGGAAAAGGGGAAGTGTGGCTGAAATTGTAGATGGGCAACACATGGGTGTTGAAGGAGGTCATGCATGTCCCAGTCCTAAAGAGGAGTCTAATTTCTACAGGAAAGTTGGGTGATGAGGGTTGCACAGTTACTCTCACAGTAGAATCTTGGAAAGTTTCCAAGGCTCCACTTGAATTAGCATGTGGTAAGAAAGTAGGTAATATTTATCTATCTACTTGTATTACTAATTCTCATTCTGGTTTATCTATTTCAGATGTAGATGCAAAGATGTGGCTCTGTAGGCTTGGTCACATGAATAAGAAGGGGATGCATGTTCTTAAGAGGAAGTATAATGTCTTTGAAAAACTTAAGAACTGGAAAGCCTTGGTTTTCATGGAGGAGATGATGCACAGAGATCAACTCAAGGGGTTGAATAATTCTAAGCAGGGAAGTTTGGACAAGGTTATGATCCAAGGTGAGCGCGCGGGTAAAAAGTTATCACTCACAGGAAAACACAGTTATCGACATTGGTCAGGTGGAACTCATGTCAAATAGGTAGGTACCAACATCAGTCATGTGCACATCAGAGTCAGTGGTGTTGGTCAGGTGGACACCAACATCAGTCAGGGAACTGACATTGGTGATTGGGTGGAATCGACATCGGTCGGGTGTAGATGAGGGTCGACCAAAAAATAGATTTTGGGTAGACAACAAGCTATCAAGGAGTCTCAAACGCCCATGAGGAGGATTAAAAGGGTAAGTAAGCCTCAAATTCATTATTCCCCTTCTTTACACTACTTATTTCTCACTGATGGTCAAGAACTAGGAAGCTTTAAAGAGGTAGAGTAGGTAGAATCCAAGAAACAGTGGGAGCATGGCATGAATGAGGAAATAGATTCCTTGGGAAAGAACCAAATAGGAGATTTGGTAGATTTGCCAGCTGGAAAGAAAGTACTGAAAGATGAATGGATTCCTAGGTTAAAGAAAGGAGAGAATGGACACATGAGACACAAGGCCAAGTTATATGGTCTTGAGCAGGCTGCAGGACAATGGTGTTTAAAGTTTGACATCTGTATGACAAAGCATGGCTTTAGTCAATGTCAATGTGACCATTGTGTTTACTTTACTAGGTTGGATAATATTAGCTACATTATCTTATTACTATATGTGGTGTATATGCTTGTTTTAGGGTCACACATGCAGGAGATTGCTAAGCTAAAGGTAAAGTTAGTTCAGAGGTTTGCCATGAAGGATTTGGGAGAAACAAAATTCTTTGGAATGAGTATTTCTAGAGATAGGGAAAGTCACAGGTTGATGTTGTCTCAGGATGATTATGTGAATAAGGTAGTGGAGAGGTTAAATATGTAGGATGCAGAACCGATTAGCACACCTATGGATGGACAGTTCACAGAATAGTGTCCCAAATCACATGATGAGGTTGAGTACATGTGTACTAGACTTGATATTACCCAAGAAGTGGGAGTTGTCAGCAAGTTTGTGGCCAATTTGGGAAAGAAGCACTGGAAAGTAGTTCAGTGGATTCTTAGGTATCTGAGAGGGACCAACAATAGGTATACATGTTATGCAAGGTCAAGCACTTCTTTACATGGGTATGTAGATTCGGATATGGCAGGTTACTTGGATGACAGGAGTACTACCACATGATATGTGGTGGTTGGTCTTCAATATTGAACTTAAAGAGGGATACAAGCCAAGAAACAAAATTAGATGATGTATAGGTACAAGTACAGGTGCATCTATTTATCTCCAAGTGGAAGATTGTTAAGTTGTGGAGCTAAAAGCTTCACTGATGCAAATGGAGGAGGTTGCTGAGTTATAGAGCAACCAACATCAGTCTAATCAACCAACGTCAATCATCTTTAGTGTTCACAATCACTAACATTAGTTATGTGTCAATCGACATTGGTCAGACAAGAATCGACACCAGCAACCTGTGTGTGCATGTATTTTCATGCGCTTTCAGAACTGGTCTAATTTTAGACGGACAATCAGTTTGCATGTAAAAGACTAATTTTAGTCTTGAGTTTATGTTTCTAATTATTATAATTAGAAAGTCTAATTATTGTTTGTATGGGATCTATTTAAGATACCCATGGGGTTGTATTGTAATTTGGAGAATCATAAGGACTTGGAAAGGCAAAGACAAGGGTTCTTCCCGAGTGTAAGATCTAGGTTTGTAGGTGTGTAAGACCAGGTTGATCTACAAGTTGTGCAAGATCAAGAAGATCTACATGGTAAGTAAGGTCAGTTGATCTACAGGTGTGTGTGTGAGAGCAAGGTCAAAGGAGATCTATGGTGTAGCAAGGTCAAAGGAGATCTGCAGCACAACAAGGAGCAAGATCAGGGAGATCTACTTGGAGTACGTGGTGTACTCAGTTGGTACTGGAAGTAGGCAATAATGGTTGTGTTGATTGTCACTTACTGGTTGGTGTACTAGTAGTATTGTTATTGACTGTTTGAAATAACAACTCTATGTTTAAGTTGATTGGTTTGTAATTGAGAGAGAGAACTCTTGATGGAGAATTACTGGTACGCCCAAGAGGTGTCAGAAGAGTGTGATTTCTTCATTATATTTCCTTCTAGAAGAGTGTTAATACAAGATTGTATTATCTCTCATATTCTGTGTTGTTTCTAATTTCTAGGTACATTTTACTTCTAGTTACATTCTGTGTTTAGTTGCTTATACAAAGGTAATCAAGTGTACTCTTAAGGAGTAGGGATCCTGACAATTCCTCTTTCACTGAGATACATGCCTTGCCTTTTCTCACTTGGTCATCTTCATTGAAGATTATTTCCAGTGTCATAAGCACTTTAGGTAGCTTTTTATATCTTATTTATACTATCTAACCATCATACTAATGTTGAAGCTTATTTTGATTCTTATGGTAGAATTTTGCCTTTTACATCAGAAAACATATAATTAGGTCATCATTATCAAACACTTACAAAATTACCTCACTATTAGGTAGAATTGACCTATATATGACCTTGAATTTGCCTTGGATCTCATTTCATTTGATTCCTTCCACAAACTCATACTAAGCTCCAATTGCTGCAAGCCTATCTACATGTTGATTTACCTCTCTTAGTATGACATGTATATTAAATTCCAAGAAGTCTTCTATGAGATCCCATACATGATGCTCAAATGATGGTTCTTGAATAAAGCTATGCCTCTCACTTGTTACACAAAAATCTCACTATCACCTTTGACTTGAATAAGTTTGACACCTATTCTTCTTTCCTCTTACAAACCATGTAAAAGATATGCATATGTAATTGTGTTTTAAGTGTAACTAAATTAGAATATTGTGGCTAATATTAGTTTTGACCTAAGGATGAAACCAACATGACATTAACTCCAATACAATTTTTTTACCTTGATCCATCAAATAATAAGGTCCATAAACCGTCTTCTTATTGAGTGGTGTTAGTTAAGCAAGGTATAGTAGCACCCTCCTCATGCATACAATACACCCTTGATTCTGCTTCTTTAATATTGCTAAAGAGACCAAATCCATGATTTTAGCTACCCATTCATCTAAATATAGGTCTAAAATGCCTTCAATATGATCATGAGGCTCTTTTTCACTAACATTTTCATCCTACTCAAATATGGTGCAATTGACATTTGCAAGGTTAGGCATATAAGGCTCTAGATGTAACCTAGAGATAAGTTCAAACCTAATAGCTACCTTATTCCCATATCTAGCCCTAAAAACCATGTATGACTAGTCAGAAGACAAATAGCTCCCAATATTTATAGTAAAGTCCCTTAATAGGCATAGGGGAAAATATGGGGGTAGATTTACAACCATTACATCTTTAGTGGTGACATAATTTGAGAAAGCTACCAATGTCATATTAAGATATTTCACTATGCCTACTATTTTAGTGGGGTAGCCATCTAATTAGAGAAAACCATTTTCATTAGGCACATACCTAAGCTCAAGATTATATACTATGGATTTTGTCATAATTGAGGTTGAAGCACTTGAATATATCATATAATTGTGCACTAAGAAATCTCTTATGATGGCTGATAAATAAAATGGAGGGGAATTCACAACCTTGTGGGGAGGAACAATAGTATGGACTTGACTTTTATTAAAAAATTGATTAGGAATCTGACTAGGACCAGGTTGAGTACTATTTGTAAAAACAGTGTTCACTTTTTTAGCTATCTCATTCATATGAAAAGGATTGGAGTGTTCCTGTTGAAGAATCTCTCTAACCTAGAATAAATAGAGTATCATACATGGACATAGTGACATTATCAATTTTCATATGATCTACAATATTAATAGAAAAACTAGTACCTCTGGACTACACCTTGGAGGTATAAACATCACTTAACACTTGTGTGACATGAGGAACTAAAGGAGACTTCTACTACTATCCATGATGTTGGGGTACTTTCTAAGTTATAAGAGCTATAGTAGTCATATTTTAAGTGGTTGGATGCTAACTAGTTTATGGAGGTTTTGAAGAAGCCATAGGCTACCCCAAATTGTCATCTAACATTCTTATCTTAGTCCTTGTATAGGATGCAACTAGTCCATCTATCCTTTGTGTAGTTTGTCCCATGTTTTGTGATACATGTTCCAACATATGCTCCCCTTTTTGAAAATTTATGCATGTGGTGTCAGATGGTGCATTAACCATTCTTATTTTTATTTAAATTTTATCTTTTGATGATGATATGGTAGGTATATTACCTTGAATCATTAGAAGTCCTTATTATGGAGGAGGTATTATATCATGGCCTAGGAATAAAGGAGCATACTACCAACTTAGATATTGGTACATTTATCCACTATAACCACTACCATCTCATTGTATTACCCTCTTGATTACCATTTACCCTCTTGTGCAAGCTTATTTTGTGTGGGGACCAAGGCTCTTGAGTTTCTTGTAGTTTTAGGGTTATGACTATTATAAGATCTACCTTGATTAATCTAGCCTCAGGTTTATTGATTTGATGGATAAGGGGTCCTATTGTAGGATTGAATAGGGTATTAGGTTTGGAAGGGACCTTGGTATGATTATGGATTATATTAAGTCTATTTATATCTCTCTAGAGACAATAGCTTATTGTTTTATGCCTTCAACAAGCTCTCAATCCTTGCAAATTTATCCACTTGGCCATCATCAAGTTGTGATTGGTTGTTTAGAGCGGGTAATATATCAATGGTAGGTGAGGTTGGTTGAATCTCAAGAAAAAGTGGCATGAGAGGTCTTATCATGATTTTCCTTGTATCAAATAATATTTTACCCTTATAGTTATCTTATAAGCTTTATGTAGAGTTATCCTAGCCATAGATTGGATCATGGCTGCAATGTCTGAATTCAATGATCTCAAATAGTAAAGGAAATCATAATTGGGTGTGGGCTTAATGATGATAGGGATCATATCCCAATTATTTTAGAACCTATAGTTGAAATCAACCATAGATTCTTGGGATGCCCTCTTGATTGAGGTAAGTTGCTCGATAAGTGATACATGGTCTCTTTTATCCTCAAAATGTTTACATAGGCATTCACCAAACTCATCTTAAGTATTGATTGAGGTAGAAGCTAAACCTATTTACCATTTTAGGGTTTTGCCTTTAAAAAATGTGGATAATATTCTCATGGCTATATTCTCTTATGTAATATGATGTACTAAATAAATGTTTGTAATGCCATTAATGTGATCTACAAGGGTGGTGGATTTTTCTCTTGTAAATTATGGTAGACTCTTCAAAGAGGCATCAGGGATGTCATCATATTGTTCAAGGTTAATAGGGATACCACTATTGAAGGGTACAAAAGCTTGCAATCTAGGTTGTGCCATCATGCATGGTGGGTGTGTACTAATTAAAATAATAGGGTGACTAGGAGATGAATAATACTTTTGGGGATAAGGACCTATCCTATTAAATATTCATATTTTACATGAAGAAATAAGTATAACAATAAATTAAAAGGGGATACCTTTATTAAATTACCTTTTAGTGACATTTGGCATGAGAGGTGTTATTTGGATGATGTTAGGAACTCTGTAAATTGGAGATTTTTTTTATTCTGATGATGATGGACATCCCACTTTATTGAAAATGGTTCTTTTCAAGTCCTAACCTCAACTATGATAAAGATAAAGTGTCCCCTGGGGCATGAAAAAAACTATTGTAGCCTCATATTACACCCAACTGAAAGTAGAAGTGTTCAAGTCCTACTCTCAAATCTAGTCCAACATGGGAATGACCCCAAGCTATGGGTTACCTAAGTTTGGACCAAACCTCTAGGATCTTTAATGAGGCTAACTCCTTAGATATAAAAATATGATCCATTTTACTAAACCTATGCTATTAAGATGAAAAGGGAGAGAAATACATGAATGAAAATCTATACTAAATGTGGTGATGCACCAAATGTCCAATGATCCACTTTTAGCTTAGACACTTCTATGACTACTAATGAATTCAATCAAAACAAGGACTAGTCAAATTATATGATAAGGTTACAAGCATGAGTATTTTGAATGAAGTCTTAAAAGAGATCTACAACTTGAAGGATATAAAGAGATAGGTCTATATGAGACACTATCGACTTATGACACTTCAATAGGAATGTCACTAGCTAATACTTCATAAAAACCTACAAGAAACCATTATAATTGAAGTAATGTACACGAAGAACATATAAATGATGAATAAAAACATATAATTTGCATATCAAACTTTAATAAATCACACTTATAATTCAACTAGAATCTAAAGATTGTCTTATATTACTTCAAGAGAGTGTTACAAAGTGATTTTAGCAAAGCTTCACCATATCTAGTTGAGGTATGCAAATCAAGAGCTCAAAGCTAGTACTTATAGGAAGAAAGAGGGTGGGAGAGAGAAATTAGCACTATAAGGAGGGCATTAATGAGCCGAATCTCATTCAAAACAATCATCATCATAATCCTCCTCAAGCCTACTCTTGTATTAATGTCACTCTATCCTTTTCTAGTGTGATGGAAGATATGAAAATCAAGACAAGCTATAAGGAACAATCTCAGCTACTGCATGAACCTTTTTGAGTTCTTCTATATCAAATTCCTTTATTATAAGGGTAAAATATTCATATTTAAAAATCATGCTCATGTATGCTTATAGTGGTTTTTTATCGATAGCATATCTTGAGATGCTCTTCCATTAATTACATATATTTGCATCTACTTTGAAATGTGAACATGGGCCTATTATATATTAAAAACCAATTCACATTATTGGTTTTCTTATAGTTTTTATGTCAAGAACACTCTGATCAATGTTTGGTCCTATTTTTTCAATAAAATACCAACCTTTGATTTGTATTTCAACTTAGATCACACTGGTAATGTTTGGTCCCACTAGTTAAACCTAGATCCTATTTGAGTTCAGTTCCTTTATTTTTAACTTGCTCAAATCGAACAATGCTTCATCGACTTATGTTTGAAAATATCCTAGGCTTAAATATCCTACTCATTGGTTGTCAAAAAGCAACTCATATCATTGATATAATGCTCTCTCTTGCACCTTCTGATCTTTATTTGTCTAGATGACTACTACTTATCGATCCTCTAGTAGTTTAATGTGTTCTTAACACTTGTCAATCATGCCCTTGTACTCAGGATCTAATGACTCTTTGACTTACTCACATGTTTTTAGATTTGAATATGAGATTGAATGCAAGACATTAATATTTGATTATCTTAAATGTTATCATGTCACTTGTTAATCACATGTTGATCTTAGGATCTTATTATTAGTCTATTACTTTACATGCTTATGCCATATGGTGGCCTCTCAATCTATTTGACCTTTTGAATCATCTTGTACCATTGATCCCTCTTGGTAAAAATGAATTCTAACCATTGGATCTACTTACATTTGAAAACAAATGGCTATTTACAATGGTCTAAATTTGACATTTGTACAACTATCATTTGATGATCATGAGACCAACATTGACATTCATGAGACTGATATTGACATTTACATGAATGTCAAATTTAAAAACCTAATGGTTTTTTCCATAGTTTAAAGCTGACATCTGTATGAATGTTTCCCATTATTGAACCGACTTTGAAAGCTTGGATCTGGAAGCAAAAAGGTCATGGAGGCACCAAATTTACAAGATATGTTCTTGATACTAAAAGGATTATGCGCACTTGATCCATTATTTTTAGGATATTTTTAAGTATGTTTACAAATTATTCAAGTGAGATGACCTATGTGATTATGCATGACATCTACATTACCATCATTAATCATTTGAACCTAAACAAATATTTATCAAGGCTTGAATTTGACACTTGCATAAATGACTTACTCTACATGACCAACTTTGAAGACTTAGATCTTGAAATAACAAGCTCATCAAGGCATGAAAATCGTAGAGTATTTTCTAGGAATGAATAAATTTGATCACACATGCTCCTTTTATCATGTGAGGTTTCCTGAGCTCATTTATAAAATAATTAACCACACTGACTAGTCCATTTTTGTGTGACATATTGATGACAATCTATTCCTTCAAAGCTTGTTCTTGAACCTTTGATTGAATCTTCAAGGTTCGAATGAGTTCCTAGGATTTGTGAAACTTCATCCATGATATTGAAATACCTTGATCACCATGAGAACATACTTCTTAAAATTTTTAACAATATACAAATTAGTTAAACTTAAAGTGTTTCAAAATCTTTGCAAGTTGTGGGTGATCTTTGGACCACTCATTCCATCTAGAACTTGGTTCATCTACTCATTCATTTGATTATTTCATTCAATAATAACTCTACTCATCTGGTATAATCCATGCTTAACCTTCAAAACACTACACTACATCCAAGCAAGCTTGGTATGTGGGATAAATTGGCCAATACTACCATAGTCTTCTTTATTTTTATACTCTTTTTACACAATTTTTGTACCCCTTGGGTTTCTCTTTTATGAGTTACAGTATAAGACCATGGATAGGAATTGGCCTTCCTCATAAAATACCATCTTATTCTTTTCCTCATTTATTTTTCACAAGCTTGTTAGCACCATTATGGGTTTATATTTTATGAGTTGTAGTGTAAGACCATGGATAGGACCTGACCTTCCTCATAAAATTACCATTGTATTATTCCTTTTATAGAATGTGTTTTTGATCTTTGTTCTCAGCTTTAGATTTTGCTTCTTTTGATAGATGTAATTTACACAAAAATCTATTTTAGAATGTTTTCCTCCATTCCCCTCATTATTATGATAAGGAATCACACTTTTTTATCATTATATCCCTTTTTCATCTATTTTCCACATTTTTTGTGATTTGAAGTAATTCAAAGTGTTTTATGTGTTATTCCTTTTGATTTCATTTCCTTTCACTCCTCATTAGATAAAACAAGGTCTAAAGTCAATATAACACTTTCATTTCACCTAGATTTATGAGACTCTTAGACCCCTTACTCTCTAAAGTTATCTCTCTTAGCAACTAAGTCCCAAGTATTCAAATGAAAGTCATCTTTAGCACCCATGTTAGGTTTTACAAATTTATATGGAGGAATATAAAAATCCATCAATAAATTTAAAATCCAAATCATTTGAAACAAAAGGCAATTATATACAAAGGCAACATATAAATCTCAAAAATTCAAAATCACACCAAAAGACATGATTACAAACACATTTCCTATCTCTAATTGAAGCTCAAACTCCACAATTGGCCTCACATAGAGCCAAGGTCCATTGGGGTATGGTAGGCCAATAGATTATAATAAGGTAATTCAATAAACTCTATGGTGCTACCTACTTTCTCATACAACTACCCAATCTTCATAGTAGATTGATAACTTAGTAAGGGATCTGAGGAATGGAGAACATGTTGTGGGAAGTTAGGTCCATTTTACTTTTCATGCATATATCCTTCATGGGATGATATATACTACATTTTTTTACCTAAGACTTGTGTGACTAAGAGAAGTTATTTAGAGTCCTTAAGGTCAACAGTCCTCTTATTTTGACAAACCTAATTTGAGTGTCTTGACTTCAATAAAGAGTTCTTCTACCTTGTTTTTTCCTTAATTTCCCCCTCCACCAATTTCATTTTCCCCCTTGATAAGAAAATTATTATTCCAAATCTATTTTACCTTCTTCTCTACTTCTGTATACACCTTAAATTGGTTAAGCAACCACACATATCATGTCTTTTCATAGTCCTTTCACAAGAGACTCTGACTAGAGAATATGAGCTTTGTTCACATTTATCCATGTCTTTCATTTTAGTCATCTCAGTCTTATTACATGCTCTAGACACCTTTTTTCCTATTCCCAATCATCTAAAGCCTTTCAAATAGTCATTCCACCTTAGCCAGGTCAAGTTTTATGTCCTCTTGCTATCCCTCTAGGTCTTGGGACTATAGGATAGGAGCACTAAAATTGGACAACATCATTGGTACCACTAGTGTCTATTTTCAATGCTCTTGTCCAAATCCATTTTCACCTCCAATGGTCAATTTCCTTCGCTCAATAGGTCTCAACCCATTTCTTAGCTTCATCCTTAAGTTTCCTAATGTCATCCAAATACAAATAAAGCTCCTAAATTCAAAATAATGAGTCTCATATATAAAGGACTTCACAAGGCATTTTATATCTATCACTTACTACTTTGTCACATTAGACACAATAAAAATTAGTCAATAGTATAGCTCAACATTCTACATCACACATAGACTTGCATGCTTGATCAAGGAAGGGCCTAGGTGAAAGTCATTCTTACATCTATCATGCACATTGATTATTCGCATACCCTAAGGGATAACTACATTAGATCTAAGACTCTAGCTTGAGGGTTAATGTAGGTAGTGATCAACACAACAAGGGTTCTATATCATGGGATCATTCTTCCCCTAACCTAGTTTTCCCCTTTTAATTTTTATGAATTTATTATTTGTATGTGTGTAGATGATTACAAGGTTTTGGATATTAACATAGACCTATAGTGAGATTTGTTGACTTCTAACCTCTAAAATTTGGTATGCATGCTCACATTGACCTGACAAACAAAACCTGTTAAGCTTAGATCTTGAGGACAATAACAACAAAGGTGGACAATAGTGTTAGTGCCACTCCTATCCAATTTAAATGCTCCTATCCAATCAAAAAATTAAGTCAAAATCTAGATTTTAGATAGTGTCCTAGTCCTACACCTCAGTTTACAGCCCCTGAATCATCAGTTTTAGCCCATTTTCAGATAAGTTCATTTCTCTTCCTCATGTAAATTACTTGATACAAATCTATATTTTACCCTATTAAACTAGATTTTCCATTATTCCAAACCCTTATTATTCAGAAACTAAAATATTATTTTCCAAAAAATAATAAAACATTTGGTGAACCGAACTTACTTTGAACAAGCTTAAAACCCTAACTACACTTAGGGTTCTTCCTTCATATTATGTACAAAAAATTAAGTTAAAAATTCTAATTTTTGTACAATTTTTTGTGCATTTATTTTATTAAAATATATTTTTAGAATTTAAAATTATTATAATTTTTTTAAAAATTCTAAAACCCTAGGTCAAAACCCTATATTTCCAAACTAGGTCCTCAAACCCTAAGCCTCCCTCCCTTGCAATTTTTAGAAAGATATTTTGAATTTTTTTCAAATTGTTTACTTTGTTAAAAATTATTTCGATATTAGTAGTTTTCTTGTGCAAAAATTAAAACTTTAAATTTATAATTTTTGTATAAATTTTTGTGAATTTATTCTATTCAAAATAATTTTTATAATTTAAAATTATTGCATAATTTTAAAAAATTCTAAAACCCTATCTCAAAACCCTAGATTTATAAACTAGGTCCTCAAACCCCAAGTTTTCGTCCCTTACATTTTTTAGAAAAATTCTTTGGAATTTTTGTAAATTGTTTGGATAGTCAAAAGTATTTTCAAAATATCTATGTTCATATTTATTTTTTCATTTATTTGCTTAATAATACTTTTCAATATTCTCTTTGGTGAAAGAAATAAAATGGCCACTAAGGCACTTCTTCCCTCTCATCCCATAGATCAATTTTTAAACTTTTATCATAATTATGACAATGAATGGACAAATTTGCAAAATTGCACAGTATCTAAAAATGTGGAAAATTATTTCATTTATAATGAAGATAACTACTATTATTGTAATGAGGAATATGATGATATACATGATAGTAATAGTGAAGTACAAGTAGATGCATCTTCTTCTCTCAAACCTATATGTTTTATTCCCTCTTCTAAATAAAATAACTTTGATAAATTGGAAAGATACCTTTCACATCATTCTCCTATGCACAATACACCAAATAAACACATTAATCATGTACTTCCAATTGAACCTCCTTTTGGTGATAATTTGCTTCTCTCTCTCTCTCTCTCTCTCTCTCTCTCTCTCTCTCTCTCTCTCTCTCTCTCTCTCTCTCTCTCTCTCTCTCTCTCTCTCTCTTCAAATTACAATAATATAAATGCAATAGAATAAAATCATCAATGCATAGTCCAAATGATACATCTCATACTATTAACTCTACTTTATCAAAATAATATCCAAATGAAAACTCTTATTCTCTTATTTCTCATATTTCACATCAAAATAATGCATACACTCCATCCATAAATAAAATTGATGCACATGATATTCCAATTTCAAATACTTTATAACTCTTCTTTTCTTATTTCTCATATTTCACATCAAAATAATGCATACACTCCATCCATAAATAAAATTTATTCACATGATATTCCAATTTTAAATACTTTATTGCATATTAGAAAATAATTAAATTCTTCTCTTACACCTCTCACTATTTGCATTGAAAGTGATAATGAGTATGATAGTGAACATGCAAATGAATATGAAAATGAGAGTGATTATGAACAATATTTTAGTGATGATAATGCATGGAATGATGATTATTATTATGAAAATAGTGAAAAATAATATGGAACTCATTTTTTTAACTCTTCTCTCACGCCTCTCAAACATAATGCACTTCCAAATGTTGTTTCTACTTCTATGCGTAATTCTATTTTAAATAATGCACATGTTCATGATAATAGCACATCTTATACTCAATTACAATGTGACACACTAAAACATAAAGATACTAATGAATCTCTCAATCCAACCCTCACTACAATAAAACCCAATTTTCACTCTTCACCTAAAGAGAATGGCAGCCCACATCCCTCTAGTAAGGTCCAAGTTACCATTACTCCCAAGTTTAAAGTGAGCACACCCCCTCTTTATGATCCAATCACTAAATTTAACATTCCCATGGTAAAAACTAACAATCAAATTAAATGATTAAATGAACCACTTCAAGATGCTAATGTACCATCCCAGGAGATTCTCTCTTAGATGCATGCATTTAGTGAATTACAACACCAATTACATATCCTTACCTTGGAAAACAAGGCTTATAAGTCTTGGATAAATTCTAATGATCTACATGGTAATCCAATTATGAATACCTTTATTAAATCTTCATTGTGTAAGTATTTATAGATACCATCATTGCCTCACTTTGATGGAACTAGAGATCCATTTGTACACCTTCAGGCCTTTTTCAAAGGCTTTGTCATCTCATGTGAGTCCTTTGATTCTACTCATGTGGAAGCACATAATTAGTTCTTCCATCTACTCCCCATTGGATCCTTAAACACATATGATGACTTAGAGGAGGTGTTTCTTAGACATTGTATAGCAAACATTGGCCTTTAGGTTACATATGAGAAACTTGCAACCTTGCATTAGAATAATTCAAAGCCAGTTAGTGATTACATATTATGGTTAATGAATTACATGTTAAGATTGATATAGAAACCAATATATTTATAGATTCAACATATCTTTATTAAGTTGATTTTCCAACCTCTCCTCAAGCATTTACTATATCAGACAGAGTCTTCTTTCAAGCACTTATGCTATATAGTTCTAGCTTTAAAAAATAAATTAGGATTGATTGAGGTAGATTTATTTGATTAGATTACTCTAGATTTCATAGTAGTATCTACATCTATAGCTCTTAGCACACAACAACCACCATGTCCTAAATAAGATAAGAGACCACAACCAAAAAAGTAATCAGTTAAGATTAGAGACATAGTCTCTAGAGTACAACCTATAATACACACTATAAATAACAACATCAAGGCACCACTATAGTTTGATTCAAATCAAGATATCTTATTTGTCATATTATCACCACTCTTAGATATGAGGTTAATCACATTACCTTGTACTCATAAATGAGATCCACATCTCCTATAGAAATAACCACATTATCCCTTTTACAACTATCATCATATCTGTGGACATAGAGATAATGATTGTTATGGACTCAAAGATTGAATGAATAAATTTATTGATAATGGCATCATAGTATTTACAAAGGGGGCACTGAGATCTCCTCCATCATATAACTAAAGACCTCATTCTTCCATGACTGAGTCATCCCAAGACATTCCTTTATAGGAATCATCGATCACTCATCATGAGAGTAATGTAGGTTCTAGGATAGATCTTCATAGGAGATCTCCTATTCCACCTATTCAAAAGGTTTAGAAACTATTACAATGAGAGCAACCTACATATAGTAGTTTAGTCTGAGGAGTACATAGTGAAAATCCATATACATATCTAGCAGCATTATAAGCACCACAACAAAGTACTACTCATGAGAAATATTCACTATGGCCAGATTTTATGTGTCCTATCTCATGTAATAATCTTCTATGGTTAAGATTAAGTGAACCCACATCATAAATTACTACTCATGAGAAATATACACTATGGCTAGATTTTCTAGGTCCTATATCATGCAATAATCCACTATGATTGAGATTAAATGATACTACATCATAGGTTTCAATTCTAGCTCGATTTATGGCTCAATCATACACATCACAGTAGAGGCCAAAGGTTATATGATTATAGATAGATGAGCCTTATTCATAGTACACAATTCCCATTTAACATCTAATTAAATTACTTTTTTTAGAGTCTCCATGCATAGCTATAGTTATTACATAGTAGATAGTATCAAATATAGAGCATATTCATACATAGCATGAACAGTATGTGCACTTGTTCAGTTGGCCAATAGGATTTATATAGTGATAAAACATAGAGTGATATGACACATTCACACCAGCATTAGTTCATAGCTTCACTTAATAGTGTAATGATGGATCCAAAGGTCTAGCTAGCCTTTATATTATTGAGCCACTCTGAAGGAAGTAATATTCACAATGTGTTATCTTACATCCTCACATACTAACAACTAACATTCCTAATTCCAAATAATTATCCATAGCCAAAAACAATCTTATCAAAAATATAGATCATACCAAATCCTATTTTACCAACATTAAATAAATGCACCTTATCCAAAAAAATTACCAATATTGAGCCATCTTAATTTATCCCAACAATTTCCCAATTACAAAACCAATAAATTTTTTGGTCACATATAATTACAAACCAAATAAATTTGTTTACTTAAATATAATTCAAAATCAATAGCTAGCATCATACTTATCAAAATAATCAAATCACATATTCCAAGTACCATTTTACCAAACACATATGCATCCTTAACATCAATAAAAAATAAACTATTTTTAATCAACCACTTGAAACAAATATACCAATCTATTCCAAAATTCATAACATAGTATGCAAGAGTCAAAACCAAAATAATATCCATATATATGTAATGTAGTGTTCAAAACATATACATCATATCAAGATACAATCAATCATGAATGGGCATCACACCCTCACTCTTAGTCTCACTCTCTCCTGAAGTACTATTCCCATAGTCCATCTTCACACTCAATGTCCCTACACCTCCTCCAGCTCTCAAATGCCTCTTATGATAACTATCTTTCTCTAGAAATTGACTATGCTCGTCATGCAAGTTTGCATACCACCTTTACAAGTCTATGTACTCATCCATAATCTATGTGCTCACTGATCCATAAGCTTATGGAGGCATCATATGCTTATCTTGCTTAACTCTAAACTCATCTCTCTCTCCCACTGCCTTAGGATATGTAGTTGTGGCTATAGCAGCCCTATCAAACAAATGAGCATAAATTCCAACTATAACTATCACTCACTATATCAAACCCTCATCCATAACATCTCCAAGAACATGCTATGTGAGATCTCAAAGTGTAAACTCAATGCTAGTCTCCCAAAACCCATCATCTCCACCTCCTACCCCACCCTATACTTCATCCTGATCACTTCCACTCTACCTACATGAAAAATTACAACACTACGTTAAGCATACATTTTCAAAATAAGATAAAACATGCACAAACTTAAAGAACAATTCAAATATAATCAATGATTACCTCCCATCATTTAGATCAGAGTAGGGTCCTCATACTCAAGGCTATCCCATCCACTAAAAGGACATAATGGAGCCCATATATGCCTCTATGCATCCAACATCATCTACATTAGGAATATATATAGCCACATCTCTTGTATCCAAAGGTAATGGTGCTAACTCAGTTTTGGTAGGTCTATCACAAACCCCTACCTTCATTAGTGCACATGCATTCCTCAACTACACCCATGTTGTTAGGGGCACATATTGTGGAACCTCAAACTATCTAGTCATGCACTCATACTTAAAGTGCTTGTACACTCTAACCTAGTGGTCATGTAACCAACAGCTAACCCTCATATACCATAACTTCACTCTATCCTCAAGTCACTTAGGGAATCCTTTATAGGGCCTCCATATGATATCTTAAGCCATCAATCTATCTAAAAATTGTCTATATTGATCTATTCTAGGAGATCAAATATCTAACGTACTCATCTACTACTCTCTAAATGGTTGTGGAGGTGCCCACCTCTCCTTCGGTAATCCTATCAGTCACACAATAGTTATGTGCTCATAATCCCAATAATGCAATAAAGTAACCATGCTCACACCACCACTGAATGCCTCCTAAGTAAACCAATAAAAATCCTTATATAAGTGGAAAAACATAGTCTTACCCCATGAGAACATATTTCCATACACCTCTATACTATGCATGATCTTATGCATCTTGTATGCAATCAACACCCCACTCCCATCTACAACAACAAATGAAGCCAATAACATGGCCAACCACCTTTACAAGCATAGAACACCTGAGTTCATAATAACTAATAATAATACATTTATATCATTGCTTCTCCTATGTATGCCAAAGGGCACACCAAAAAAATATAAGGATGCATGATCAATAACATACACACCCATGTCATCTTGTAATGTCACCCAATGCCCACTAACTGATAAGTGTAGAATATGGTACACATCCTCAAAAATAATCATGATCTCCCTAGTAGGAAGCTAGAAATTACATGTATCTATATTCCACATCTTAGATAAGGTGGTAATCAAATACCTATCCCACTACATATGACCTAGGTCACACACATGACCCAACCCTACTCTATCAATCATAGCCCTCTCATTAGCTAATAAAGGCAACAACCGCAATGTCTCCATCACCTAGCCTCTATGAAACTCCCTCATCCATACCTTACCTTGAAAAAACACCAAAAAATAGGATATGTATCAATCAAATATGCCAAAGTAAATAGCCAAACTAAATAACAACAAATAACCAATAAAAATTTTAGAAAACTATCCCCAATAGACAACCATGTTGCAAAAGGACACTAACACTAGAAAACAATGCCAAAACCTAGATGATAGCATTGAATCTTGGATAGGATCATTATAACTAGTCAAAATTCCTAAAAACAACTCAAAAATAGCAAAAACCAACTTCCAAATAGGCAAGAATCAAGCATTTTAGCTACTTACTAGGGTAACTCCCCACTAACCTTCACCTGGGCCACCAACTACTCAAAATGGGTCATGGCAAGTGCTTGTCTCCTCAGCATATATCCTACTTTAGAGCTTCAAATCTCAACATAGTTAATTTAAAAATGAATCATGAATCAATCCAATTATCCTATATCAAACAACTTTATCATTCAAAGTAAAATACCATTTTTCCTGTAACTTCAACCCCATAGCTCTATTTTACAAACCATTTTGTTTCATAGAATCATAAAAATGATACCTTCAATATCACATGATCCTTTCTCTCTTACTACATCATCTGCCTACTATGACACACACATCTCTATACCAAATTTTTACCCAAATATACAATTTGGTCTTAACTAATCAAAGACTCATTCAACTTTCAAAACAATTTAATCTAATCAATCAAGTAACTTCTCAATTAATTCAAACTATATGAACCTCACTTCTATCATTACACCACTATTCATCACTTTTGGCTCAACCTCCTCTATCATAGATCTCATCCCTCTCCCTAAAAGGGGGTATCATTCCTACTATTCCTATTCCTACACTTATCTAGCATGCCTATACACTCTCATAGATGGATACACCATGATTATTACACATATAGTAGTCATATTATCAAATTCAGCTTAGATCAGTTGAAATATATAGTTATTTATACTACATGGGTCACTCAACATGGTTTTTACACTTCCATTATTCAAATTATCAAATTTAACTTAGATCAGTAAAAATATACAATGATTTAGATTACATGGTCACTCAACATTACTGAGGACATTCAGAGGGACATACCTTTAGTTTATAGATACATAGATTAGTTAGATATACAATGGTTTAGATTATATGAATTCATAATGACATCGATATATATTCAGACTAGATACCATATTAGGGGGCATGTACATTACTACATGTCTCATACATATAGGTTCATACAACATGACACAACTATATGACTAGATAGCATATTATAAGCATAGTACAGAGCACATTATTTTGATCTCCAATTTGCACATGAGACATGGCATGATAATTCATTTCACAAGTGGTTATATAAATTTTTATAATATACATATGTATCACTCATATACGAGATTTGGGAGCATGGCATAGATGTTCATGTTCTTCATCATCTAGGATTATATAGATTGGAATGGTAAAGACATGCCATTTTATTCTTACACATTTACCAGAGTTTTATATGTCACTAGGTTAGACCATACAATCATCTATAGTGGTTGGTCCATAGCATTACCTAAACCCAAACTATATGAGATTGTGTGAGATAGAGGAGATACATTAGTTTTAGGCCTCTGAGCACTTCTTAGTTCCATTTTAGATTATTTAGAGTAGGGCATGATATATTTTGTTCTTCATAACATATAGATTCTATACACACACTCCATATTACAAGAGTTTATGTGGGATAGAGGGTAAACATTGCTTTTAGACCTCTAAGCATTTCTCATTCCACTTAGATTCTGCATAGGGGGCAAGTATTGCCCTCCTCCATGTTATGAAAATTATACTTCTAGATTTAGTATATAGGGCATATATTTTAGGGATTCCTTCTTTTTCTAGGAACTATTCATCTCTCAGTCCACTTCCCTAGCCAGGAAGTGACTTGGACCCTTTTTTCTTAACACACTTATTTCCATGTAGGTAGGTTCAGGTACATATTTTATTTTCTTTCTTTTACTCTAGTACTTCATTTCATTACATCACTAGATTAAAAGGGGGAAAATGTATACACCCTAAATTGGTCAAAAAACCACACATATCATGTCTTTTCATAGGGGACTCTGACTAGAGAATATGAGCTTTGTTCACATTTATCCATGTATTTCATTTTTTTCATCTCAATCTTGATACATGATTTAGACACCTTTTTTCCTATTCCTAATCATCCAAAGCCTTTCAAATAGTCATTCCACCTTAGCTAGTTCAAGTTTTGTATCCTCTTTCTATCCTCTTAGGTCCTAGGATTTTAGGATAAGAGTGTTGGAGTTGGACAATAGTGTCGGTGCCACTAGTGTCCATTTCTAACACTCTTGTCCAAATCCATTTTCACCTCTAATGGTCAATTCCCTTCACTCAATAGGTCTCATCCCCTTTATTATATTTGTCCTTAAGTTTCCCAATGTTAGCCAAATGTAAATAAAGCTCCCAAATTTGAAATAATGAATCTTCTATATAAATGACTTCACAAGGCATTTTATATCTAGGACTTAATACTTAAGCACATTAGACATAATAAAAATTAGTCAATAGTATAGTTCAACATTCTGCATCACACATAGACTTGCATTCTTGATCAAGGAAGGGCCTAGGAAAAATTCATTCTTTCATCTATCATGTGCATTTATTATGCATGTTCCCTAAGGGAGACCTACATTAGATCTGAGACCCTAACTTGATGGTTAATCTAGGTAGTGATCAAGATAGTAGGAGTTCTAGATCATGTGATCATTCTTCCCCTAACCTAGTTTATCCCTTTTTAATTTTGATGCATTTGTTGTTTTCATGTGTATATGAATATAGGTTTTTGGAGATTAAAATAGACCTACATCAATATTTATTAACTTTCAACCTCCAAAATTTGGCATGCAAGCTCACACTGTCCTGAAAAACAAAACCCAAAAATTTTAGATCTTGAGGATAATAAAAGTAGAGGTGGACAATAACATCATTGCCACTCATATCTAGTTCTGGCACTCTTATCCAATCAAAAAATGAAGTCTAGATCTAGATTCTTGATAGTGTCCCAATATTACAGCTCAGTTTCCATCCCCTGAATCATTAGTTTTAGCCCATTTTTAGATAAGTTCATTTCTCTTTCTCATATAAATTACTTGATATAAATATATATTTTATCCTATTAAACTAGATTTTCCCCTTATTCTAGACCCTTATTATTTAGGAAATAAAACATTGGTTTCCTAAAAATAATAAAACAACTTCCTTCTTCTTCACATCTTAAAATTATGCTAGCATCACATTATTTCAATTTTATCTATCCTTAAAGAAAAATAATATGCTTGAGTGACTATCAATTACTTTATTTACACCATAGATGTAAATTTCTAGACATAATTTATTTTCTTTTACCATTTGTCATTATTTTATCACCTCTTTTTGTAGATGCCTGAGTTTATTTTTACTTTTCATTTACTTTTTCCATTATTGTTCTCCTTTTGTATGCACCTTTTTCCATTGTTGAGTGAGATAAGGATTGTTACTACTCAATCATCAATGTTTTTTACCATTTTTTTTAAATTTTTAATGTTTGATTACCATCATTTTTGACATGTATCCTTAGTTTGATTTGGTGAGTTTGCCTTTCTTAATTAAGGTTTACTTGTTTTATTTTATCGATCTTTAGTAACCTTGGATTTTTGGTTACCCAATTTAATGTTGTTTTCAACTTGGTCATTTGGTCTAACATATCACCTATCACCCCAATTTGACAAATTTCCATGTATGTTCCATCCACATAACACCAATTATCTTTGCTTTCTTGCATTTGTGTAATAGTAGTTAGATAATATTTCATTATTCCTAGGTGTAGTTGCTCTTTATTTTTTATCTTCTTGTGTATAGCTCAAAAGTCCCATAGGAATATGAATGGACTACTTGGTATGTGTAGATCAATAGTCGCATTTTTGTCTTTATGTTATTTACTTTGGCTTCATTTCATTTCAAATCATGAAATAAGAATTTCATTGCCTTTCTGTATATAATCTGGCCTATCATTGGTATCAAAGTAGGTTTTATAATTAATTTATTCTTCATTTCTCCTCCATTCTTTTAGATATCTAGAATTCACAAAACTTCTCAATTCTTTTCTAATTTTCATTAACCTTAAGCAGGGCGAATCAACTGAAACAAAAAGTGTGAAATACTAGATGAGGCATTTCACATTTGCAAAGGTAGAAGGAGATAAGATCCATTGACTTGCATGGAAATTTTCATTTGTATTGTGACCTATGTCTTCAGTAGTGTAGTTTTCTAGAGAGATGTTTTATTTTTTTGATTGCATGGCATCGTAAAATTCTAGTTTTGTGTTGATTACATGTCATTTTAAATTTTGAGGCTACATTTTGTTTGAAGCTAAAATTATATTGGCACCCACCTATTTTATGACAATGACTTTCCTGGAATAATTAGGCATTGAATTTATTGTAAACTACTAGACATTTTGAGTGGCAATAATTTTCTCTACCTTGGTGGTCTATTGTGAGCTACATTAATTTGATATTGCTATAAGTATTTCATTTTTATGTAGTGATTCACATTCTAATAAACTACCACATGAAAATCATCTAAGACTATGGAATATATATATATATATATATATATATATATATATATATATAAGGATTTTTTTATTATTTACAATATTGGAAAAGATATCACATAAGACAAATTAGAGGAGAGGTAAAATAGTTTTAATGATTTTTTAATTTAAAAAGCAATTTTTTTTTTTAAATGTTTCTTTCAAATTTTGACAATTTTAAATTTAAAAGCATTTAAATTTGAGAAATTTTTTGAGGCATGCCACTTTCAGTGAATTTGATAAAATAATAACCAAATTTCATATTTCAATGATAAATAAGGGGAGATACTCTTTTTACCCATTCATGTATGTGAAAAAACATAAATCCAAAAATTAAGAAAAACTAAGTATATTGATGTATGAAGTTTTCTTTTTAAGCCAGTGTTAATGACAAAGTGAATCCTTTTTAGTAACTTTATGTATATATAAAATGAGACCATTTTAGAGTGATAAGGAACCAATTAGGGTTAAACAAAAACTCAAATAAAACTCAAAACCATGCATTCCATCATATCCATTGTTGGCACTACCTTCACCGACAAAGATAGTTGGCTAGAATGGTCTCAACAAGTGGAGAACATGCTCATCTTCAATTACCTATGGTTTGATATTTGTGATGGGACAACAGAACAAGCTGAACCAATATGAAATGCAAAGGACATACAAGCATGAAAGTAGAAAAACTAGAAGGCTTTGCTCTTGATAAGGGCAGTAGTGGATAGAGATGTGTTTCATCATATATAGGGGTGTAATACACCATAGGAATCATATCAAAAATTTAAGGACCTATATGAATCCTATTCAAAGCTAGAATTCATTCATTTGTAATTAAAATTATTTAACCTAGAGTTGAAAGCTGGTGATGTGATGCGATTGGATTTAGACATACGTGATATCAAACATGATGTTGAATAAATAGGTGTCAAAATTGACATATACATGAACATATTAATAAAATCCCTTCTTACCAACTATTCTACCTATTTGGAGTCTTTACAAGCAAGCAATCAGTTGAAGACTCTCAAACTTGACCAGTTGGTTAAAAAAATGGTTGAAAGAGAAAAGGCATTTAGAAGGAAAATAGAAACCACAATAGGTGAAAGTGTGTGCTATGTCAAAACAAACAATTATAAAACATCAAACAATTCCACATTCTCCAAAAACAAAGTCAAGAACAAGTACACTAGAAAAGGTGGTATAATGAAAATCATGGTGGTTAAAATAAAAAATGGAACCTCTATTGTGAATGATGTGATAGAAAAGGTATCCATGAGACTCACAAATGAAGGACTCCATGGGAGAAAATTGAAGAATATCATAAAAAGAAAGATGGAAATTCAAATAAATAGTCAAAAGAGTCGAACTTATCCCAATTCACTAGTGAATTTTTATTTTCCAATATAGATGATAAAGCAAATAATGTCTCGATCAATTCCTCATGGTTTGATGCTTGGGTCCATAATACTAGTACCACTCAACATATGAATTTATTAAAATACTTATTTGAAGATTACATTGAAGAATGTTGTGTCTCAGTATAGCTTGTAGATAAATCAAGTCTGTAACCATAGGGAAGAGGTATAATTTGACTCAAGTGTCCAGGGCTTCTAGACTATAAACTTGAGAATGTTATCTACCTTCCTCAACTAAATTGAAGTTTTTTGTCCCTATTGATCATAAGGAAACAAGTCCATTCCATTATATTGGATAATGGTGATGTCATAATCAAGAGAAAAAGTGACAATGCATTCATCTTGACTAGATATGAGGAAGGGAAACTACTCAAACTGAAGGGTGAGCCATCAAATTCAAATAATTATGCTCATCTTGTGGAAGATGAAATATCTCCAAACATGTTGTGACATGATCAATTTTGGCACACTAACTATAACAACATTAATGTATTATAAAAGAATGGTTTTTGTGGCATGCCCACATTGCCCATAAAATTAGATGAGAAGTGTGAATCCTGCATCTTGGCTAAACATGCAAGAGAACCATTTTTTAATTCATAGTGGAAAGTACACAAAAAAATTGTATCTTGTTCATTCAGATCTATGTTCTCTTCCAATCCTCTCCATTGGTGGTCATAATTAATTCATGTTGTTCATTGATTACTATAACAGTATGACATGGATATACTTTTTGGAAAAGAAATCAGAAGCTTTTGATAGTTTCAAAAAGTTTTGAATAATGATTGAAAATGAAGCATAAACCTACATCAAGACACTCAAGATAGATAATGGTGGTGATTTCACATCAAATAAGTTTGAATCTTATCTTGAGAAAAATGGGATCAAATACCATCTCACATTTTCTCACACTCCATAACAAAATAGAGTAGTTGAAAGAATGAATAAAACTATGATGAATATGGTTCATGTAATGTTGTATTTCAAAGGGTTAAATCTACACATTTAGGCTAAAGAAGCTAAAATAGTAGTATAACTTAATAATAGATCACCCTGAATAGATCTTGAATCAAAGACTTTAAGGTGTGGTCACCTCCCTTTAGTGTGTCATCCTTAGATTTTTGGATCCACCTATTACGCAATGATTCCAAAGGAGAAGAGAAACAAATTGGAGCACAAGATTAAAAAATACATCCAATTTGGATATTCTAATTCTTTCAAGGAATTCAAGATATATGATGAGAAAGAGAAGAAGCTTATTCTCACAAGAGAAGTTGTCTTTGTGAGAATACAAAGGACAAAGAGCATATTGATTGGTAGTTGAGTTGACTAAACAAATATGCAAAGTTTAATGTCTACAAGGAGAGTGATTTGAATGTTTCAAACAATTATTAGGGGATAAAAATTTGGGAATCTATTTATTTTCTATTATCTCTCAAACATGTGCTTGATACTCCTCCTAAAGAAGAGAGTGAAACTTCATCAGATATTAAATAGGGGCTAGCAGAACAAAGGGTAGATAGTGAAAGCACTTCAAAGGATGAACCCAAAGCACCTGCACCATATAAAAAGATGCCTAAGTGGGCCACTCAAACATTGAAATATGTGAGACATAATGAAGTTGGGAAAATAGGCACTCAAAGTGCACATTCAACCTTATCTCAACCAAAAAATTCCATTGATGAAATTCAGGACATGATTGGAAAACTCACATTGGATTATTATCAAAAGGAACTCAATGTTGTATTTGATTTAGAAACAACTTCTAAACAAGTTGAGAAGCTTGAATCTTGGAGAAAAGTAATGAAATATGAGTAACATTAACTGGTAAAAAGTGGGACTTGGAATCTAGTTGATCCACCATATGGCTACAAATAGATTGACTATAAGTGGGTCTATCACAAATAATACAAGGCAAAAAACTCACTTGACAAGCATAAATCAAGGCTTGTCACAAATGGGTATGCTCAAAAGGAAGGATTTGACTACAATGAAACCTTTGCACCTATAGTAAAATGTACTACCATTTAAACCATGTTGGCTCTAGTAGCTCACAATAAATGGAAGGTTCACCAAATGGATGTCAAAACTACATTTCTAAATGGAGACCTCAAGGAAACTATGTACATGACACAACCTGATGGTTTTTTATTCAAGGGATAAGAGCACAAGGTGTGAAAACTAGAAAAATCACTGTATGGTTTGAAATAGGCCCCAAAAATATGGTATGAAAAACTAACTATGCACCTCGTGAACATGAAATTCAAACATTTTGAGTTTGAATATGCTACTCTTTTAATCAAAATAGTTGAAAAAATAATTATATTTATGGTGGTGTGTGTTGATGAATTTTCTCATCAAAGGGAACAATGAATGGTACACTACAAAATTCAAATCAGAGTTGATGAAAAGCTTTGAAATGATTGATTTGGATTATCCTCATTACTATTTAGGTATTAAAGTAATTCATAAACAAAAGTATTTCTTCATAACTTAGAAGAATTACATTGGTGACATTATGAACAAGTTTAGAATAGAAGATTGTAAGCCTCTCAGCACACCCATGGAATATAATCTCAAATTGACATCTAAAGATTCAATAGATTTGGTTGATGCCAGTAAATATAGACAACTCATTAGAAGTCTAATTTATGTGGCTACCACTCAACCAGATATATCATATGTAATTGGTGTTCTCTCAATACTCATACAACAACCTAAGGAGAGTCATTGGGTAGTAGTAAAAATGGTCCTTGATATCTCAAAATCACACAACATTTTGGGCTCAAATACTCCAAGGTAGGATACTTCAAACTGATTGGGTATTCAGATTCTGACTATGCTGGTGATCATGAAGATGGAATGTCCACCTCAGGTTTTCTAATGAATTTGGGAACAACATTTTTTAGTTAGAAATCTAAGAATTAATTAGTTTTGGTAATTTATTTAGTACAGGAAAAATATATGGTTGCTTCAAAGTCAACTCAAGAGATCCTGTGGCTCAAAAGGGTTCTTTCAAATTTGCAGGAGCAAAAAGCTTCGTTAATACCTCTCATGGTTGAAAACACTTTTTAAATATAGATGGAAAAGAATCCAATCTTTCACAACTAAACCAATCACATCATTTCCAAATTACATTTGATTTGGCACTATGTGAAAGATGGCAATGTCAAGTTGCAACATTGCCTGACAATAGAGAAACTAGCAAACATCCTAAAAAGGTGCTTGGATGAGAAAAATTTGAAAATTTTAGGGGAATGCTTGGTCTAACAACAGCCCCTATGGATTAAGGGGATATGTAATATTAGTTAGATAATATTTCATTATTCCTAGGTGTAGTTACTCTTTATTTTTTGACTTCTTGTGTGTAGCTCAAGAGTCCCATAGGAATATGAATGGACTACTTGGTAGGTGTAGCTCAAGAGTCACATTTTTGGATTTATATTGTTTTCTTTGGATTCATTTCAATTTGAATCATGAAATAAGAATTTCATTGTCATTTTGTATATCATCTAGCCTATTAGTTTGTTTATTTTTACTCTTTAGTTTTGTATTCTTAGGTTTGTCAAAATCAGTCTCTGTAGCATCCAAAATCAAAACTAAAAAAATAGTAGACAATAATCCAATGATAAAGTTAAGTCAAGGTATGCACAAAATTTAATTTTTAGTCATTTACTTTTCATTTATTTCCCTTTTTAGTCATTTAATTTCAGTTATTTTTGCTTTAAAATACTAGAACTTTTTTAGCATTAGCATTATGTGTTCCTATTTTCTTTATTGAAGCACCATATTCTATTTCACATTAGTGACATGTGATTATATTCAAGTGGGGAATACTTATACACATAATAATTTAAAACTTTTATCAAATACTAATGCTTTACATCTTGCAAGAACCTATTGAGACTCAATCTCTTTGAGTTCATGCCCTAAATGGTACATCATGAAAGGGGTGGGTAGACCATTGGTGATTCATAAGATTAATATCCCTTATTTACACTTATTACCAATCCAAATATCTCCTAAAAACATTCCCTAATCTATTAATCCCCTACTGCATACTCCTCCAATCATTTTCCACCTTTTGTCCCCTTTTTCCTAACCTTAAACCCCTTTTGACTGTTCACTAAACTAGGTCAACCCTATTGACCTGTATAGTTTTCAACCTTATTTTCCTATACTATGTTGATTGGGTTAACCCTATACAATTTTAGGTAAAATTCACTTAGGGTCTAGGTCAACTTTTGGCTGACCTAGGCCATGACCTAGTAAACTTTTGTCCTTAACTTTGCTAGGTCAACTGGGTCAACCCTATCAACAAATTTTTTTGAAAGGGATTAAGGTTATATCCACTTATATTAGGAGATATTATTAACTTTTATTTATTTATAATCTGATATACCATTATACATGAGGAGTCTTAGCTTAGGGTTTCTACTTAGAGAATATAGTCTTGTGGAGAAGTCTTGGATTCTTTGGCCTTTCTTGGTGATACTTAAAAACCTCAACAACCTCTTTTAAAGCCCCTTTTTCCAAGGGAGAGATTGAGTCTCAATGCATTCCTCATTTAGGTAAGTATTATCTATCTTTGATCCTCTCTTTATTATATAAAAGTATCATAAGTATTGGCTTCGAATAATATTACTCTTCTTATTCCATGTGTTAGGGTCTTACTCATACATAATTTAATTGAGATTATCCTATACATGTTTGTTTTATATACTAATACCCATATTGTATCATAAGATTTGGTGAGCACTAGATTATATTTGCTTTACTTGTTATTAGTTTAGTGAGATATCAAAACATAGGACTCTTGTAGGGTTATTTCATGATTGTTATTTAATGGAGGCTTTGGAACCCTCCCTATCATAGTGTATTATGGTAAGATATCCCCTAATCGAGTCTAGCAGATTCCCATATTGGTCATGTTATTGATTATCTAATGTGTCCCCAATTAGAAGTGTATGGTATGATCTATCTTATCCAAGTTAGGATTGATTTATAGACATGATACATTTTTGATTGCATACAACATGCTTTAAAGAGGCTCAATAATGCCTAGGTGAAAATTATTATGGGTGCACTCCATCTCCAACATATGAAAATAAAGTGAAGAATAGATAGATTTAGGTGAAATATAGAAGGAAGAGGAACTACATCAATATAAATATTACTATGAAAGGAGTGTTGTAAAGAAGAATGATATCTAAGTATTTCCACATTTTTAGCTTGAACAAAACCAACTAAAAATAAATCATCTAATGAATGTCGATCATCATAATTAGGAGTATGAATGTCAATTGTGCAAACATAAATGATATTATCAATCAAATAAGTATGAGGAATGGATTTTTTATTCATGGTTAGAGTAATACGAATCTCATTAGTTAGATTTTATTAAGATCAAGGTTGTAAACAAGGAGGTAATTGAGAAATTATGTGTGTAGGGAGATCACAAGTTTTGATTTTCAAACTAATCTCATTTGGTTCATCATCATTAAAACATAATAGGTTAGGTAGTATATTTCCCACAACTTCAAAGTGGCCATTATAGCCTCTATTAGAGTTGATCAGGTAGTTAAATTATTGGGATTCATAAAAGGGAATGCTAGATAAAGGTTCAAGGGTAGGAATTTTGTAAACACCATGTTCTTAGAATTATTTTAAATTTCAAAGTCCATGTCTCTTTCAATATTTTAAATATCACCATTATAAGAAAATTTAACACATTGGCATGATGATGAGGTGATATCTCTCATGTGGTGTGTTCCAAATTGACTAAGTAAAATTTTATATGATAACAAAAAATTGAAGATAATGACTTTGATATGAATAGTGATAGGAAGAACCATGATAGGAATATAAACACATCTTAGAGGAGGTATTTATCTTTGATTAAAACATTAAAATATGTCTTGGGTATATTTAAGATTTCATTTAAAGTACATAATTGTTTTAGTAAAATAAAGGGAGGTGACATAAGTGCTAGAGTGTTCATTAATCAAAACACACTTGGCTTGGATGTTATCAATTTGTACATTGATAAATAGTAGAGGATCATCCACTCAAATTAACATCTCATTAGAAATAAATGAAGTGAGGTAGATTTAAGTGAGAGATAAGTATTCATGGTTTCATCAATGTGTATAAACATTTCTTTACATTGTTAAAGAATAGTAGATTTAGACCTAGATAAAGTGGCTTTGTGCCCCATATGTGGATGTCAAGGGATGTTTATTTTAAATAAAAGTTGCATTAAATGAAAAAATTGATGAAAAAATTATTCATGATTTAGATAAAAGGAATTTGAGATGGGAGATGAGAAATTTATATTATAGGATCCAATTCATCATATCTAGTTAGAGTTATATCAGATATAGGTGCATAATGTTGAAGTAAATCTATTGAAGGAAGTGTGAAAGTATATTTAAATTGATGTTGATAAGAGGTATTTGATTATGATTTATTCAATATGGTTGTGTCAAGTGTATTTTATTGGGTTTAATTAGGTAATGTTTTGGGTGTCATGGCTAGGTGATGTGTGGTTATGTAGGTGATGAAGAAGACAAAAAAGTAAGTCAATTTTGAATTTAGGTAGGATAGAGTGATGATATTTTTGATATATGAGACTAGAATTTATATCAATAGAGAGTTAATGAGTATCCAAATTTGGTGTTTGAGTATAAACCTATACGATAGTGGATGAAGGAGTAGGTTGTGTTATTATATTTGTGGGTATTGTTGTCATATGCCCAAGTTATTTAAAGTGAGATGGATAATAATATTATAATCTATAGAAAGTGATAAATTTTTTATAGTTATAATTTGGGTAAGGGGCAATATAAGAGGCTACTCTCCTCATATTATTCATATTGATAATATTTTTAACATTAGGATTGACAAAAAAATTGACTGTGTTGGTGGTGGGAGGATGAGAAGTCCTTAGTTGATGATTAGGAAGAGAATCCTTGTAAATTGTGAGATGAGCATTAGATTGATTAAGGAAATCATGCTTAGTTTTAGTTTATTTAATTTTGGATACCAATTTATAGTCTTGTTGACGTTCATAAATAAGGAATTCATTGTTAGAATTAGAAGATATTCAAGAGTAATGTTTTGTAATTGGAAACAAGTTTCATGAGAATGAACCCAACTTGCATGATACCAATAAAACTTGGGAGGATCATACCAGAATTTGGTAGGGTGAGTAGGGTTAAGATCTTATGGTGAAGACTTAGGATGATGCTTTTTAATTTCTAGCATGGAAAGAGGTTTGTGAGTATCTAGATTATTTACTTAGAAAAATTTAGAACTGGGTTGTGGTAAAGGGTTGGTTAAATGTTGTTATGAAAGAGTAACATCATTAAAACCATTTTGATTAATAACATGAATAGTGTGAATAAAATCATAGTGATATGTAACCCCATCATTTATAGCATGTTGATTTTTATATTTAATAAACATTTGAGTTCTAGAAGGAAGATGGGAAGGCTCAAATTGTCTTATGATAAAATATTTACATTTGGCTTGGTCAAGTGATTCTTACTAAGATTTTGAATAAAGTATCCTAACATGATATTGAAATTTAGGATGAATATCATCAGTGAATAAGTGGAAGAGGTTATATTCCAACATGTTATGTTCAAATTTATTGGATAAGGATTTCTATTATTTAATGAACACTTACATTATTTCAGATTGTGATTGTTTATAGTTGATGAAGTGAGCTAAGTTATTTAAAATAAGGTCATTAATTTGGAATTATTGTACCAATGCATTAACTAAAAATTATAAACTAGATATAGTGTGGGATTTGAGTTGATTATACCAATCCAAAACATCACTTGCAAAGGTTTTATCTAAGAGATTGCTGGTGGAAAATTTATTGAGCTTAATCCAATATTTTTAAAAGCTTTTGAAAATATTCAAATGCAAAACATGATTAGTGTATCCATTATAAGTGATAGTAAGAAAAATACCACCTATGTTGATGTTTAAAATTTGAGGTATAAAGGGTTAAGTTTTTAAATGTTTAATATTTTATTAATAAGTGAAGGTTTAGTTATAAGGTTACATTGTGCATCTCTAAGGGTGGTAAGGGGAATTAGGATTGTACACTCCCCATTTAGTGGGTTGATGATTATTTTGTAATTTCAAATTTTTGTTTTGAATTTATATCATTTATTTTTACTAGTAGTTTGAAAATTAGCCATTTGGTTCATGGCTTGTAATAAAATTTGATTAGTTTTGATAGTGGCTTGACTAGTAAAAGTGGCATGAGATGCACTAGAGGTAGCATTGACTTGAGTATGAACATAATCACTTTGAGTGGGTCCCATTGAGGAAATCCTAACCATTCTACATGAGATACTAGGTAGTGCAAAAGAATTAGTAGATAAAGTTGAAGTCATGGTATAAGTGGGTATTGAATAAGAGATAAAGTCATGGAAGAAGTTATAGGGTGAATTTACCTAAGTTGTGTAGATAATTTATGCATACTTGATGGTGGACAATTAAGGTAAGGTCCCATCATGATATTTTAGATGATCATGGTATCCTTTCCTTGATGTTGGAATTTTTTTTTTATGAAGAGTATCATTTTAGTAGTGTATTCAATACCACTCTCATCCTCAATAATAGGCATTTTTGTAAGATGAATAAGTAGATCCAAAGTTTTGGGATGAGTTGACCCATAGTTTTTGGTTCTAGTGGTCACATGGACATTATTGAATCTAAATTTTTTAAATAAGTATAGGGAAGGTGAGAATGAGGATGATTATGAGGGTTAGTTAAAGTCATCATATAATTTTGAGCTTGCATTTCAATTTCATAAAAAATGCAGTACATGATGAAAGATAATATAGAAATATAAAATTGGAAACCTACTAGGTCGAATTGGTTGAATTAGTAGGCCATATAGTATAATAGTGCTGAAAATTTACTAAGTCGAGTTGGTTTACTTAGTTTTATAGGTAAGAATAGATAAGGTTTGGATAGACTACTAAGTTGAGTTGGTAGACTTAGTTGTATAGATAGGAAAAAATAGCAGTCTTGGAAAGACTACTAAGTTGAGTTGGTCAATTTAGTTATATAGTTGGGAAAAGATAGATTTGTTGAAAGGTTACTAAATCAAGCTAATTGACTTAGTTATATAGATAGTAAAAGTGATAGTCTATATAAAATAGTAAGTTGAGCTATTCAAATTAGTCATATAGATAGAAAAAGTGATAGTATAGACATCCTACTAAATTAAGCTAGCTGAATTAGTTGTAAAATAATAAAAAAATTAGTGTTAAAAACCTACTAAGTTAAACTAGTTGACTTAATTATATAGACATGAAAAATTGATAGTCTAGATAACCTACTAAATTGAGTTGGTTGATTTAGTTGTAAAAATAGGAAACATATAGTGTTAAAAGCCTAAGAGTTGAATTGGTCAACTTAGTTGTACAAGTGGGAAAATACAAAGTTTTTGAAATTCTACTAAGTTGAATAGGTAAACTTAGTTGTACAAGCATGAAAATATAGAATTATACTAAGTCAAGCTAGTTGACTTAGTTGAATCTCATTTTTTATTTTAATAATAATTTAAACTATACAATTTTTAAGGAAGAAATAGAGAATATAAATTATCTAACACACAACATAAAATTATATTAATGTTGGTTAATACAATCTAAAATATAACAGATAATAATAAGCAATAAGCAAAAAATATAATTTGTAACTACTATTGCTAACTAATTATCTTAAAATAAGATTAATAATATGTGCTAAAAGGTTTTGATTGATTTATATGCTTATAAATATACTTTCTTGTCCATTAGATAGTTGTGAACCAATGCTTTAGAGTGTTAACTATGGAGGAAGTACCATTCTTATAACCCAATAAACCTAGATTCAAGGGTGATCTAGAAGTAACTTCTTGGTACAAACCACTAATCAATGCACCAAAAAATCAAATAGATATTTGGATTCCTAAGGTTCAATTCAAAGAAAAATCTTATGTATTTCTAAAATACTATGAGGTATATGAAAACTAAAGACCACATTTAGATTTGTATTATGTCTATGAGTTTTAGGGCAAGCCCCTCATGCCATTATATATACAAATGATAGATAAGGACTATAAATAGAGTATCACATAGTCCTTCATGATAATAGACAAGTGGTTTTAAAAAAATTAGTACATAGTTTTTAGGGAAATCAAGCCAAAGTGAAAATAAAGGAAAAAATCAATTTTTAGTTTTAGAAAATAAATAAATAGGTACCTGGTTATTTTTCAATGTAAATGTAATATTAATTACTAATAAATGAAAGTGAATTACCTTGCTTATGCTAAAAGTAAAAGATACAAAATAAGATCAACCAGGTTGATCTAGTTGACAAACAACACATAACATAATCAGGTGGGATGATCTAATCTATTGTGAAAACAAGCCAAAAACAAATATAATCAACTAGGTTGACTTAGTTTGTTTGGCAAAGTATAAAAACACATAACTAAGTCAGCCAAGTTGACATAGTTGACTATGTGATATAATTTTGAAAAACTGAATAAATGGTAAAATATAGTCTAGAAATTAAAATTCTAAATAATTTTACTAAATGATATAAATGTAAAATTAAATTAATTGACAAAAATGGGCATAAAAAGATCTTTTAGAGTGAACCTAAAAAATATAACAAGGTTTACTAGGTTGACGTAGTTGGTTGACTTAAAATAATGAAAATATAATTTCTAATTATATTATCTAGACCTTTTGAGTCCTAAAAATGCAAAAATATGAAAAACATAGAGGTTAAACATGGTCAATTAGGGCGACTTAGTCTATAGATAGCTAAAAATTGAAAAATAGTAAAATGGATCTAGGCCAACCAACATGATGCAGTTTGTTAAAACTAAAAAGTTAAAGACTATTAAAATGAACTAAGTCAACCAACTCAAATTAATTAATTGTAAGTGAAAAATTAAAAAAATACTAAAAATGACTGAGTCTATCAGTGCAACTCAACTTGTTGGAAATGAAACTTGTAATCTAAAGGACAAAAATAAATCAATCAACATGATTTAGTTAACTGTATATCTTGGACTTGCATGCAAACAAAGAGACTAGATCAACCAATAAGATCTAGTTGATTGTGGAAAGAAAACTTATAAATAGAGGATAAAACCAGGTGGACTAGCTTGACCTAGTTGACTATGGATCCTGAATATATAGTTCGAGGTTAAAATTAGATTAACCAATGTAATATAGTTGATTGTAAATTAAAAAAAATACAAGGGTTATATTTTCATCATGTTCAATATAATATATGAAATAAATTAAGATAGATATTTAGCTTATCTACCTTCATAAATATAAGGCCAAATAAGGTAATCAACTAACATCCATTGTAATACTATTTATATTAGAAGCATGACCAAATTAGATCTGTTAAACATAATAAAGGGATATATTACCACACAACATTAAAGGAGAGGGTTCCAAAGCCTTTAGGCAAATGACACTATACAATAACCTAAATAGGCCTAAGTACATAAAATAAAAATAATATAGTGATCATCAAAGCTTGTGGCATAAAGGAGATGGTTAAAAACAAATAAATAATCAAGGGATCATGGTAGGCAAATGGTGGCCTATATCACTTAAAGTTCAAGATGGTAATCAAATAAAACCCTATATCTACACTAAGTTTAAGAATATAGGTAATCTATGAAAGGAGTTATATATTCAACACATAATACTAATAAAATATCTATATATCAAATGAAATATCAAGAGTTAGTGTTTAAACTTAAAATAGAAATCTAAGTTGGTTTACCTTAACTTTATATTAGTATTAAAGGGTTATATAGAAATGAAATTACATAATGGTGATAACTAGATCTATAGTAGGCCAATTAGATGCTAAACTCAAATATAAGCATACACTATATTTATTATGTTGTGATAGTCTAAATATACAAACTGAAACTATGCTAGATATATAAATGACAAAGAAGTGATGTACTTAGCTTGTCTATATGTTAATGAAGTTCTAGATCTAGAATGAGTATAAAGTATGCAGGAAGGATATTATGGAATATTTATCACATTCTAGTTTTGATATTTCTAGCTCTCTAAATAGTAATGTCAGCCTAGGATGATTGTGTTGATGCTACTATATGGGTTTGATGCTAGTGTCATATATGGAATATCTACTAAAATAGGATGCAACAACCTTGATGCTCCTATGTTCTACTTCACCATTGCGGTGGTGGATTCATATCTAGGTCATGGATAATTTTCCCCCATGAAATGTGAAAAGGAAAAACCTTAGCTTAGCTTTCAATTGTTAGAATGACCTTGGGGAAAAATGGGTTAGTGGTCACACCTATGTTGATATTCCCTAAAGACCCCACTATCAGTAGGTGATGCCTACATAACTAATACTTCAAAGAGGGCCTTAGACTCATCTAGTTATCCTTTATGTGTTGGCTTGTGTGCGAATAATACAAAATGTGAAAATTAAGTACAATAGTGACCTAAATTGTAACTTGGAAATTTGGGCTCTTGGGATACTCCTTTAGTAATTCAAACCTATAGATATTTAGTCCTTATGATTGGTATGGAAATATGAATAAATAGGGAATTTTTGTTTAATTTAATACTATTTTAATGTTGTTTGGTCTTTTTTCTGAGTATCAGTAAGTGATGAATTAATGAGGTTTGATATTGTATTTATATAAAAGCCATTTTGAGTAATAACTCAAATTAAGGCACTTAGACCAACCATTAAGATATGTTTCACTTGAAAATTGTATGACTTTAGGGTGCTAGACACTTGCATCAGGACATGATATTAATGTCAGTAACATTATCTATCCAAAATGTTAGTGTCCAAGGATTAATAAGATAAGTATAGGTTATAAAATTATAGATATGGAAGATAAGTACATTTTAATCATTTTGGGAAAGATAAAAGATCTAGGTCATCAACATAAGACTAGTTAGACTAAGAGATATAGGCCAAGGGGAATAAAGATAAAGCAAATGTGAGACTTATAGATACAAGAAAGGTAAAGAACTGAGAGGAATAGTCAATATCTAAGTTTTTTAAGTGTAAAAAATTAAGGTGTTATACAATAATAAAAATATCATCTACATTTTCCCCCCTTTAATCTAGTAATGAAGTTTCTAGTTTAAAAGAAAGGAATGCATACCTAAGTGTGTATGCACACATTATATTTACTTGTGCCCAAATTGAGTGATTTGTTGGTGAATAACCTAAAAAAAAGAGCATGTTATAGTATAAAATTAGTTCATATAATATATGTTAAAATTACTTGAAATTGATTGAAATTGAAAGAGTAAGGTTTAGGAGTATACCTATGTGTTGATGTAACTTCCTTGCCTATTATTAAGTTGTTTTGAAAAAGATGTATCATTGTAAGGATATAAATCTAAAATTAGGATAAATATTTAAATTACTTATATCTAAGTATATAGATATAGAAAGAGATTAAAAGGCACATGCCCCCAACCTTGGAGTAAAAGTGATTTGCCACCTGGTAGTTGTAATTTGCTCAACCATGCAACCCAATGATACTAATAACCTAGTGAGGCTAGATGATCAAGTCTAACCTAAAAACATATCAAGATTGAGTGTTTTGATTACCTCAGCCTTAAAAAAATTAAATCAACTACTATAATAGATTTAATCAATCAAAGTCCATAAATTTCCATGGGGTGTAAGTACAAAGTTTTTTGTTATGTGGTAAAAGTCTATAAATAATTTTGGGAATCTAAAACTATTTTGTATTTTTGCTAACTTAGGCACATTTTGCATATCATATACACCTTAGATATGTCTTATGCTAAAAATGTCTATAAAAATAGTATCCATGTATATAATTCTACTAGAACTATGATTTTGAATCATATAACTATGCACTTTGGCCAATTCAGATAATTGTGTAAGTGTGTAGGACATGCATCCAAAAAATGCCCCCACTATATGTGGAGAAATATAAAAACTAATATAAGTATTAATATGGAGGACATGTTTTGAAAACATACCCCAACTATAATATGTAGATCCTTAATATTGAATAGGTGTGGAGAACATGCTTCCAAAGCATGCCCTTAATAAATCTAAAACATGATATAAGTTCCATATACCAAATGAATGTGGAGAAAATGCTTCCAAATCATGCCCCCACTAAATTTGAGAATTGTGAATGTGTGGTATCCATGCCCATATGACATGCCCCCACTAAATCTAAAAACTGATATAAGTAAAATTTATTAAATGAGTGTGGAGGACATGATTTCAAAGCATGCCCCCACTGAATCTAGAAACTATGCCAAGTGTAGAGAACATACCTCTATGACATGACCCCATTGATATTCCCCCCCTTCCCCTCCACCCCCCCCCACCCTTGAGGTGAGGTAAAGATAGGAACTGGTATTTGCCTCACCTCAAAGTGATAATACAACTACATAATATGTGAAGGTAACCATGTAGCATATAAAAATAACATGTCTCAATAAATATAACATTAAGGTGCATATAACCAATGTGATCACATGTTGACCTAAAATTCATTATAAATATAATGGAAATGTCTAGATAGTAACATAATAATATTACACAATAAAATAAGGCACACACACAAGATCACTCAAAATCAAGTCAAAAGGTAATGGCCCAAGGAGATTGAAAACAAGGGGCATGTTCAAATATTGCACAATCGAAGGAACATGACTTAGTCAAATTTCCATAAAAGTGAAAATGACATATTTAAATTTCCATATAATAAATAATTAAATATTTAAATGTCTAATAAAGCATACATAGGCATGGGGGGCACAAGCAAAGGAGCATATTCAAATACTCAAACAAAAAATATAATAACAAGGCAAGAAACTTAAGGAAGTCCATAAAGTAAATTATAAGTAACCAACATAAACATGTCATAGTAGCCCATAGATCAAAGTTTTAGTAAAAATTTTCAAGTTTATATCATATCAAGTACCTTTTTTAAGATATAATCATGGATAAAAGAATGTGTAAGCTCAAACATGATAATGTAGAGTGATCATTGAATCATGTAGCTTGTGTGTATCAAGATCAAAGAAAGTATATACCCCCAATGTCTATATGACATGAGTATAGGTAATTACAAACATCTTAAATATAAATGTATCATTTGTATGTGTATGCTTGTATCACACTTAATTAGAAGTGTCACACACACAAACACACACACACACACACACACACACACACACACACACACACACACACACACACACGAGTAACTAAGTATCCCATCCATCAAAATATAACTAACACATGGATGTCAATGATATAATAGAACATGTAAGTTCCAAAATTTTGATCTAGATTTTTGAATGTTTTGATTTTTTTGGTATTTTTGAAGAGGAAAGATCATCCTAGGATGTCATCAAATGGGTAGTCATACATATCTCCCCACTATGAATCTGATGTAATACCTTAGTTATGATGTCAAAGAGAATGTATATGTACAATATATGTCACTATGGTATCAATGGTAATGGTCATATAACAATAGTATGAATAATAGAAGTAGAGGTTCTTAGAACCTATCATTAAGGGCATTATGGTTTCTTATGCATAGAAACAATATGTACATTTTGAGGTACTCTAGATATTTAAACATGGTACATAGTATAATATTGGGATTATGTGGAATCTATTGTATGTGTTTGATGTAATGGTCCCTCAAGTACTAACTACCTAGTAAAGGGGATTTCTTATTACTTACCATTTTATGGTGAACTAACCTTAAGAGGCTTGATAACTAGTTGTCTAGGTATAAATTTCTTTTATTCAAGAGGATGGCTCATATGGAATTATATAAAATATAATTACTTTATTTGCATGAATGTATTTAACACACCCATTCATTATATAAATTACTACTTTAAGAGCATATATCCAAGGTATTCCCAATAACATATCAAATTTGCATGTGAAAGGGATAATTGAGAAGGTATTAACCACATGTGGGATCAAACTATAAAGGTAGGTCAATATCACTAGTTAATTTTTGAGAGGTTACATAAAATGATCTAATTGATATATTAGATGGGTGTAACTCATGATTAATATAACCCAAGTGTGTAAGTAATGTCATCATGGAAATATTTTTTGCTTTCACTATTATCAATCATAACACTATGTATGGGGTGTTTATAAGGTATGTATAAATGAATATAAAATTAATATTAGATTCATCATCCTTAATTTCACTATCATCAAATGAAATAGAAGTTTTTTGAACCATAGGAGGTATATGTTGTGTGTAAGTACCAATAATCCCATCTAGTGGGTGCCCATAATGTGAGGGAGGAACATGTGCATTATATTCCATTTGGACTTCAGTTTCCTTCTTATAATGGTATTATAAAGGATTATTAAATATTTTTTATTTATGGTGATTTATAAGTTATAAACCTAATTCCTTTGGAGGATGCTCAAATGTAAGATTTTAGTCATCAATAAGATCTTGGATATTATGCTTTAAAGTAAAGGATTTGCCTATAGAATGTCTTAGTCATTTATGATAATCATAATAAGTATTTGAATTATATCCTTTAGGTATAGGACAAATCATATCAACCTCAATAGGATAAAAGAGAGATATAACCTGACACTTTAGTAGCCATTGGATTAATGAAGCTGGGTACTCAGGTAAACATGTAGATTATCTCTTTAATGCATTGGATAAGACAAGGTGATTAAGCTACTATGAAACTATGTTGACCATAGTGGTTATTTCCTTTTTAGGCTTAGGATATTTTACATTATAACTTGGTTTAATTATGAATTGTGTACTATATTTATATGTAGCTAATGTGTTTGCTACATACTTGAGCTTATTTATTGACATAAAACTCCATTTCATGGTCTCATATAACATGACATAAGTCATTGAAAGATTTTAAATTCTTAAAAATAATTGACTCATGCTAAGGATCAAGAAAAATTACTTGAATATATCTTTCAAATCTTTGTCTACCATAAGATTGGTCATTTTGGCTAGCATTGTCTTATATATCAAGGCATATTCATTGATAGGTTCATTGGTTTTTCATTTTATTTTGTAAATTTTAACATAAGACCCTTTTGGAAATATTAATGTAAAAGTGTGATAAGAAATAGTCTATAATAAGTTTGAATGCTTTTACAAATTAGAGAGGTAAATCATATAATCACCTCAAAACATAGTCCTTAAGGTTTCTTGGAAATAATTTTGTCAAAAGTTTATCATTAGAATCATAGTCAAGGCATGATACATAACATGTTTGAATATGTTATTCAAAATCACCCTTTCCATAATAAAATATGAACTTAGGTGAAAACAATCTAGTTGGCAAAGGGTGAAAAGAGATTTCAAGTGTAACAGGGTTATGTAATATATCTTGTAAATCTATAACATGAGGGGATTTTAAATCATTTTGTTCAATGTTTATAATTTTTCTCTCCAAGGTATTTATAAATTGAAGGAATGATTAAACTTTAGGCCCAATAAGATTTAGATTAACAATTTGAGTGGTCACCAAATGGGATGAAAACTTATTTTGAGTAGTAATGGGCATTGAAACTAGTATTAATGTTGAAACAATGGGTAATTATATAATATATGCATTTAGAATAGTTTTAGGGAATAAAAATTTAAACACATAATCCATGCCCACACTAGATGTTTATGGTTGTAATGTGTTCAAGGGGAGGGATGTTTTCATTATAGTGTTATAATTTTTTTATTCGCATATAGTTTTTAATATCTCATCAAGATCTAGGTTTTTTTGAATTCACTCATGAAATAATGTAATTACATACACTTGATCATGCTCTATTTTCTTAGTTTCATTTGTTTCATGGTTTTCATTATCATAATCTTCTTCTAAGAAAACCCTATTAATATTTTTTCATTATCAACATGGGTATCATCATGATCCAAGGTTTGATATCCCTCATTTGTTTGAGGCATCTTAGGTGGTTGGAATGGAATATTAATATATTAAATAGGCACACTTCCCAATCTAAGGCTACAACTAGGTTACATGTAAAATTTTAAAAGTAGGAAATTAAAAAGTACAATAATCTAAAACCCTAGCTAGTTTAAAACCCTAAGAATAAATGCATTCAAATGAATCAAGTTCACAAAATGTTAACCCTAAAATGGAAATCTAAGTTAGTTGGCCTTAACTTTATATTTTTATTAAAGGGTTATATATAAATGAAATGGTGTAAGGGTGATAATCAAATCTATAGTAGGTCGATTAGATGCTAAACTCAGATATAAACACAAATTGAATTTATTATGTTAAGATAGTCTAAATATGAAAATCACAACTATGATAGATATATAAATGATAAAGAAATGATGTACTTAGCTTATTCTAATGTTAATTTAGTTTTAGATATGGAACACATAGAAATCAGGTAAGAAGGATATCTTAGAATAGTCATTAGATTCTAGCTCTAATGCTTCTATCTCTCTCAACAATAATGTCATCATAGGATAATTGTATTGATGCTACTATCTAGGTCTGATGCTAGTATCCTTTATAGATTATATATTGAAATAAGATGTGAACACATAGATGATTTTAGGTTTTCATTTACCTTCACTCTAGTGCAGTCATATATAGGTCATGGATAATCACTGCTTATGAAATGTAAAAACCCTATATTTCCATCTTTATAGTGACCTTGGGAAAAAATGGGTTAGTAGGCACATGATGTTGAGCTACCCCAAAGATCCAACTATTAGTGGGTATTGTATACATAGCCAATACTCCAAGTATGTTTGTAGGATCATGTAATTATCTAATATGTGTTGGATTATGTGTGAATCATATAATATGTGAAAATAAATTATAATAATGACCTAACTTGTAACTTGGACAATAGTGCCTATAGACCAAGAAGATAAGTACATGTTTTAAACTTGTAAATATGGAAGATAAGTACATTTTAAGCATTTTGGGTAAGATAGAATACCTAGGTCATCAAAAAAATATTGGTTAGACTAAGAGATGTATGCCATGGGGAAAAAAGATAGAGCATATGAGAGACTTATATAAGAAGTAAAAGTAAATAATTGAGAGGAACAACCAAGATCTAAGTTTTCTAAGTGTACAATATTTAAGTGATATATAATCATAAAACTATCATCTAAAATTAGGAATAATTACCTTAGGTGAACCTATCAAGTCTCAATCTATCCCATGGATAATGGTGCTTTGCAATAGGTTGTTGTGGATTTATAAGGATCACACTATATAAATCATCTATAGGCTAAAATACTCCTAATTTGTATCCAATACTTACCACAATATAAGTTATATTCTATCTAAGGAAAAACCTAAGAAATAGCTCCTTTTAATGCAAATTTAACATAATTATGAACTATAATGATGAGAAAATAAATGTTTCCTTCTATTGTATTAAAATGGCCCTTATATTTATAACAATGGATAAGCCTTAACCCTTACATAATTCTAGCTAACAAGATTGGATAGCACGATCCAATTTATTATAAAAATTTACCATTAAACCTCATACTAAGTCAACTAGGATAACTTAGTTCCATAATGTGTGATTAATATTTTATAACATGATCAAATCAACTGACTTAATAGTAAAATAGGGTGTTTTCTTAGTTAGGGGTTATTTGAAAGGATGATTTCTTAAAGGAATGTACAATTGGGGTTTGTTTACTTAGGGAATTGGATAAGTGATATTTTGAATGGGTTTAGGTAATGATAGAGTTGACCAAAAATATTAAAAATCACCAATGGTCCACCTACCCCATTCTAAGTGCATCCTTTAAGGTGTGCACTTAGAGAGATAAAAAATCAATAGGTTCTTGCAAGAAAAAAAGTATCAATAAATGACAGTCTTAAACATTGTGTATATAATAACTTCTTGATTTTCTATCACTCACCTACATGAATTCCTTATTGTGTGCCTAAAATATTTAAAATCATACTTATACTATATTTAGATATTCACATTACTATTATTTCATTTTAGAAAAATCCATTAGACTCACATACTTGAAAAATTATGCAGGTGTCAAACTTTAGTGAGCCTATCCATATGCCAAGTATCATTCATTTTTGAAATACAAATTATATTTATGGGCCAAATTTATGTTTTACATGTTGATGCCATGAAAATTTACACAAAAGGTTAAATATTATACAATTCAAGGCTAAGCATATCTAGAATCATCTAGAATTATCAATAAATCATTAAGGAAGCCTATTATATCAATTTCACATTGAGAGGGAATTCACTAAGTTTAAAAATTTATATATCACTCATAAGGAGCATCCCCTAGACAATTATGAAGTACTCAACCCAAGCAAAGTTTCCCATTATCAAGTTTTGATATATAGATTATAGGTTGCATTCAAAAAAGGAACACTATTACACACATACACCTAATGAGAATAACTATATGAAATGTGTGATCCTTATTCATTAAACATTCAACAATTAATTTGGTGGTGGTTATCATTAGATCAACACACATATTTTTCCCCTTTGTAGGCTTAAACCTAGTGTTAAAACTGGAGTTATGGTTAAAAAGTAAAGGGGATAAGTTTTATGGATTTATGTAGAAAATAGGCACACAATATTAAATAGACATACCATTTTCAAGTAGGCATAATAATCTATGCCAAAAAAATGAAACATAGATTCATAATATGAATCTAAAAATGGCAGATGCCTACATTAGACAATAGCATAATGAGTTTAACATAATAATCTAGATAGATCTATAAAATCATGTTCTTGATTTAATTTATTCTTAATCCATTTTATTTTAATTTTTGTGACTTGCATTCAGTCTCATAACTATGAAAAAAATTAATATGTTAAGTATCTATAACCCTTGTATTATTTCAATAAATAATAACTAAAATTCTATAATCAACATCTTCTTTTAGATTCTAATCAATGTTATATTGTAATACATTAAACTATAAATTATCTCAAATTTATATATTATTAGATCACTTGAAATAAAAATTAAGGTAAAACAAGAAGGAATTGACTCCATATCAAATATAAAAAATAGGAATGAATAAGTAGCCATGTTAAAAGGTGATGGAAGATGAATTAAATCAATACTAATATTTATTAATATGCCACTAGGAATAACATCAAAAGCATACAAACATCACCTTATAGGTCAAATGAAGAAAGAGTGGTCCTTTTAATTCTAGAGTTGATGGGTGATTGGTCAAAATATTATTGATGGGATGGATGGCAATGTAGGTTTTTTTCATGCTTTATTTGGTCATAACCAAAAACTCAAGGGTCATATAATTTGTATAAAAAATCATAGTAGGGAGTGGTGAGATATATAATGAGGGAATTTGTATAGAAGGGAAAATTCAACTAACCTATAGATAAATCCTAGCTCAGAGAAGATAAATCTCACCACTTATGACCAGTTATTGGTACATTTAGACAATCAGGGTCATGACACATATAGATATGATAGACCTAAGAAAGTGGTCACTCACCATAATAATTTCACTAGAAAAGGTTCCAAAGCCTCTATTAAAGTAATACCATGAAATAACCCTAGATAGGTCCTATGTTTTCTATATTCACAAAGTAAATTCAAAGTAAAGTAAAATCTAATCTAGTGCTCACTAAAGCTTGTGGCGTAAAATGTGGGGAATAAACATTAAAATAAAAATGCATAGATTGATTATAATTAATATATGTATAGATATAAACCTAATGCATGGAGAGATCAATACATTCAAAATCTATTATTTATGCTACTTTTATCTACTAAAATATAGTAAAGTTAGAGATACTTACCTTGAAGATAAACCCATCAAGACTCAATCTCTCCTTTAGACAAAGGTGATTTGCAAGAGGTTTTTGTGATTTGTAATGATAACTAAGATAGTCTAAAGCATATAAGAATTTTCCACAAGACAAGATTATTCTCCAATTATAAACCCTAAGAAATAACTCCTCAAGTAGAATGGTGATAGAGAAAATTATAAAGAAGTGCAAATCAATAAATTTTTTATCTCTAATAAATGGGGAAAATATTGTGTATATATAGATAAATCTAACCTTAAACCTTTTTGAAAGTTTAATAAAAAAGTGTTGACCTAATTTATCCATGTATAATTAATTGATAAAATCAAGTTAGGTCCTAGTCTAGGTTGGTCAATGTTGATTGAGACTCATAATGTGATAATATAATTTGAGTACAAGGTTTACCCATGTTGACATTATCCATTAAATGTAAAAAATGGTTTTGGTTTAAATAGGGAATTATTAAGGTGGTGATTTTCTTGGAGGAGTGTGTAAGGGAGGTTTTTGATCTTAGGGAAGCATATATAAGAGGTTTGTCTTGATGAAAAGTGGTGGTATAAAGGACAAAAATCTTGTGAAACACCAATGGTATACCCACCTCTTTCTCGGTGAACCCTCTAAGGTGTGAAATTAGATAGATTGAGACTCGATGGGTTTTTGTAAGATAAATCATCAATAATTCATAAAGTTTGAAAATATTATGTGTATAGATATCCACCCACTCTAAGCTTGTCACATGTCACTTAGGTATAATGTGTGATGTTGATTCGATAAAAGAACATAGAAATACATAATGCTGAAGCTAAATAAATTACAATATTTTAAATCATAAAATAAATAAAATTAAATGACTAAAATTAAAAGTAATGTATGAGTACCTTGACTTACCTTTATCACTAGATTATTGTCTACTATATTTTTGGTTTTGATCTTGGAGGGTACAAAGACTACTTTGGACAAATACAAGGATACAAAAATAAAGAGAGGAAAAAAATAAATGTAGGAACGCTAAGATAACTTAACTTTGGAGGCATGACACACTTGAAAATTTGGTAAGCAGGGATGATGAATGTTAATTTATGACCAAATGACCAAGCCAAAATTTAGAGTAAATTAGGTACTTGAAAACCCAAAGCTACTAAATGACCAAAAACCTCAAACAAGTCTACCTTAAGTAATAAAGGTAAACTGACCAAGTCAAATTAAGGATACAAGTAAAAATGGTAATCAAACATCAATGTGAAAGTAGTAACAATCATTACTTAAAAAAAGATGGGAAAGCAGTGGTAAAACAACATTGATGAATGAGAAGTAAAAATAATTAATTATCAATGGAAAAAGTGCATGAAATGGGAAAATAACATTGGTGAGTGAGAAGTAACAATCCAAGCTCACTCAATAACTAAAAAAAATACATGAAAGTATAAACACATGCAGGTGTCTAAAAAGAAAGGATGGTACAAAAATGTAGAAATGGACACAATTGTCCAAAAAAAAGAATCATAACAATTTTTCAAAAATAAATCCAAGATAATTATATAAATGTAAAATAATTGTATAAAGAAGATAATCCATAGTTACTCAAGAATACTATTTTGTTCTAGAGATAGATAATAAAAAAAAAAGGGGTGCTAACATGTTTTTAAGATGTGGAGAAGAGGGAATATATAAGTTGGGAAATAGATTTAGAATCAAAATTGTCCATCAAGGGGGGAAATGAAATGGTTATTGGGTTAAATTAATGAAAAATTAAGGTAGATAAACTCTTTATCAAATTCAAGACACTTAAATTAGGTTTGTAAAAATAATAGGACTTTCGACATTAAATACTGAAGAAATTTTCCTAACCATAAAAATATTAGGTCATCAAATGAAGTATGAATATCATCCCATAAAGGCTATATGCATGAAAATTAAAATAGACCTACCTTCCAACAATTTTCTCCCCATTCCTTAGGACTCCTTACAAATTCATCAATTTACTATGAAGATTAGGTATTTGTGTGAGAAATTAGGTAGCACTATACATTTTTTTAAATTCTTTTATTCCAATATACTAACCTACCACACATGAATGGACATCAACTCTATCATGAGGACAAATATGGAGTTTGAAATTCAATTGGAGATAGAATATGTGCTATAAATCAAAGATTTTAGTGTAATGTTGAATTTTAGATTTTTATATTACCTTTTGATCATTTCATTTCATTTCATTTTAAATGATTTCGATTTTATATTTTGACGGATTTTTATATTCCTCATCCATATAGATTTGGAGAACCAAACATGGATGCTAAAAATGACTATCATTTGAAAACTTTGGACTTAGTTACTAAGAAAGATAACTTAAATATCATGGTATCTAAGAGTCTTGTTAATTCATGTGATATACAAAGTGAAATGAAAGGAAAGGAAATCAATGCGAATGAACATGAAACAATTTGAATTAATTTAAATCACAAAAAATGTGACAAAGTGAAATGGGAATAAAATTATAGGTGAGAATAATTCATTATCATAATAATGTATGTAAATGTAGGTAAACATTCTAATATATTTTGTTGTGCAATTTTTATCTACAAAATAAATTAAAAATGAAGTTGAGAATATGAGATCTCAAACTTGTAACCATTTCTTAACATTATAGAAAAGGAACACTTGGTTTGGTAAAGGTTTTTTTGAAATAATATGGTTTATGAGGAGAGCCTAATCCTATCCATGGTCTTACATTGCGACTCATAAAAGAGAAACCCAAGTGGGTACAATAAGGTAAAAATGGTATTTGTGAGTAGGTCCTGGTCCTATCCATGGTCTTACACTATAACTCATAAAAGAGAAACCCAAGAGGGTGAAAAAAGCTTGGGAAAAATGGTATTTATTAGGAGGGCCTAGTCTTATCCATGGTATTACATTGCAACTCAAAAAATAAAAACCCAAGATGATGTAAAAATCCTTTGAAAATAATAAATTTGAGAGGAAAAAACAATAAAAGTGAAAGAAATTCATAAGTAAAAATGGGTCTTACCCATGATATTACAATATCATTCATGATATAAAAAAACCAAAGGACCAAGGGAAGGAATTAAGGTTTGTGAAAAAATAGATTATTGTAGAGGGTGAGATCCATGTAGAAATATAAAGAAACATGAGATAAATATAACAATCAAAATATATACAAATGTCTATATCAAAGATGAGCATTGGAAATAAAAGCCTATGTGTCTCAGAAGGTTTCTTAAATTTGAATTTATTTATTATTATGCAATGTAGAACAAGAGTGGGAATCTTAATATTCCCCAATGGGTAATTAGATATAAGTATGGGCATCGTAAGATGACCTAAAGTCTGAAATGATATGTGGATGGGAATCATAATATACTCCAAAATTTGATGTGAGATGTGGATGGGAAAGTTGGTAATTATCCATTTTGGCTACTCCTAGTTTTGTCTAAGGAATGTTGCTTGTGATTTCATTGGTGTAGTGTTGTAAATATCCTCGAATGGTTTTAGTGTTTGGTTATAACTATTTCATGAGAAAGGATTTTCACTTAGCTTAATCGATAACATCATTTAAATTTTGGGGAGTAAAATTTTAAACCTTATATTAGAGGGAAGGTATTAAGGCAGTGATGAAGAGTTTAAACAAATTACCATCAATTATGTTGTGATTAGATTTGTGAGCCATAGATTTCCATAATTTGATAAAATCATGAGATGATTTGGTATGGAATTGCTTAGAATTAATGAAATTATTAAGATAATTTTTAGGAAGATCATTATGTTGAAATTTCTTAACTAGAGGATTGACTAAATCCTCGAGTTTCCATATAGAATATTGGGGAAGTTAGTTATACCATTCTAATATGTCATATGTTAAGGTTTGAACTGAAATTTTGGTAGTGACAAAGGTATTAGTTTGGATCATTTATAGATAAATATTACCAAATGCTTTTAGAAATTATGTGGGGTCTTTCGTTTCGTCATATTTAATAGTTGGAGATATATTACTAATATCAATATATATAATGAAGGGGGATAAAGGTTCATTTTTAACAAGTTAAATATATTGTTGTACATAATAGGTTTGGGAATTAAATTTCCCATGACATATTTAAGAGGTGGAGGGATGAAATTTTGATTATTTTTAGGAATAAGTATAGGAGGTTGAGTAACCATGTTTATCAAATGATGCTGTAGTTGCATCATTTTATAGGTATTATATGTTTGCATGATGTTCATTTGTTTCACTATTTATGCAAGAATATGAGTTGTATCAATTGGTGGGTTGGTGTTCAGAGGAGGATTATTAGGACTTGTAAGAGGGAGATTCCTTGAATTAGTATTAGGGGGAGGGTAGCTAGGTGATAGATTAGTAGGAGGTGGGTTGTTGGTGTTGATAAATTTTCTTACAGGGTTAGTTTTTAGGCTTGTGCCAATTACCCCCATAATATAGTAAGGTCACTTAAAGTGATAATTATATTGAGAAGTATAAAATCAATATGATCCATCAATCTCTTTAGTTTGAGTGATTTTGATCATATTGTAGTCCAAAGATGAGGGATGAGAAAAGGTGCTCCAGGAGTGAATATCCTCTTGGGTAGTGAAGGTAGAAAGAAATCAACATCCCACCTAGTGTCTAAATGGATTCAAGATGTACAAAAATATTCTAATAGGGGATTTCATGATGATTGAAGGCAAAATATGAAATTAGGAAGCAAAGAGGAAAAGCAGGGACAAAGTCAAGAAAATAGAGAACAATATCAACCAACATGTATAGAGTTGATAGAGTGTATAGGAAATACCAATAGAACATGATTTAAAATACACTATCAAATTAATCAACTATGTTTTATAGATGGTAAAATTAAGGTATGATAAAAGGATACATAGTTAGATAGGTTGACTATGTACTGAAGGTAAGCACAATTAATAATCTGTAGGATATTGTGTTGATAAGGATGACTGTGTTATGAAAATAAGAAAAAATTATGTAAGATAATAACTAAGAAAATATAATGAAGCACACAAGAAATTAGATTAATGTGTTTAATCTAATTACATAACATAACATAAACCTTGCATTAATGTTATCTAGTATAAATTACAATGATTAAAGATCAAACAATAAAATTTGAATGTAAATGATAAGCTAATTGGTCATTCTTGAATGTTGTTAAGTTTTAATAAAATTTGAAATTAAAGTGATAGGGAGTTGGATATACTAAATAACTAGAAATAAATCTATGGATAGTCTTAGGTAGCTTAGGCTGAAAGGGATCTATATTGGTAATGGAACTTGATTAGTATTAGGTCATACCCCTTCAATTCACAATACTATAGTGATAAGGGTGTTAGGTGCTTTTCCAATATATACCATTAACCACATGTTTATACTTAGCCATTAAACTAAGTCAGATTCCCCCTTGGTAATGAAATCCAAGTAGGTAGACCTTGGGAAGAAAATATTTAATACTTTTTAGTGTTAAGTGATTTAGAAGTGTGTGTAGAAGAAAAAAAGTGTGAACAAATAGGTAAATTTAAAATCACCTAATTAGTCTATGTTTATTAATCTAAGCATGAAAGAAACTAAAATTAAAAAGTGAATTAATTATTAGTAAAATAGGTTAATTTATTTATCTATGAAGAATTTAAAGTTAGTTTGGGAAACACTTTATGCAAACAATACAAAATATATTTGACAATGTCACTAATATTTTGTAGAAGAACACAGTCAAATATGTCGACTGAGTCTTATAGATAAAAAGTAAGCTACAAAAATGTGTCAAACTAGTTTACCTAGTTCATTGTAGGGTTGTAATTTTATAGACTACAAACTATGAAAAACATGACTGTAAATTAAAAAATGACAAATAAGGCAAGAATGAACCTTGATAATTTTGAAGATGCTTAGTTTAAAATTTTTATGTTTTTTTTATCAAATTTTGATTTTTATATTCTAGAAATAGAGTCAATTAGGTTGATGAACTTTGGAAAACTAGTGTTTTAAAAATAATCTATGAATAGAGTTGACTAGTTTGACTAAGTCTATAAACATATATTCTTGAAAAATATAACTATGAACATAATCAATTAGGTCGATAAATTTTTAAATCATGTGGTTAAATAAGAAGACTATGTTGATCTAATTAATCCAATGACCCATATTTTAGGAAGACCTACACAAAGAAAATAAAGTCAATTTGGAGTGACTATTTGTTAAACCTGCACACAAACTATTAGATTGTATTGATAAGTTTGATACAGTACTATACAAATAAAAAATATATAGGATGATAATAAATTAATTCATGAAGGAAAACCTACAAGGTTTAGATTCATGTCAGGTTCACTAAAATGTATACAAGGGAAAATGTATCTAACCTACAAATCAATCCTAGCTCAGAGAAGTTAATCAAACTTACACTTTCACTTGTTGGTACATGGACCATTCATTATCATGAGTGATGGGTTCATGTCAACCACTACTCATGAAACACAGGTCAATGAGTTTGACTCAAAAAACTACAATGTTGAATCCTGATAGCAATATCATAAATTGTTGGTAAAATTAGACAATCAAGGACATGATCAAGATGGATCCACTAAACCTAACTAAGGGGTTCCTTACCATAATAATATCACTATAGAGGGTTACCAAGCCTCTAGTCAAGTAACACCATGAAATAACCCTAGAAGTCCTATGTTTTCTATATTCACAATTTAAATGAAAAGTAAATTAAAATCTAACCTAATGCTCACCAAATATTTTGGCACAAAATATGGGTAATAAACATGAAAATAAACATGCATAGAATAATTCTGAGTAATATATGTATAGATATAACCCTAATTGATGAAGATAGAAATACATTCAAAATACATTACGTATGATACTTATATCTACTAAAATAGAGGAGTAAAGTTAAAGATACTTACCTTGAAGATGAACCTATCGAGGCTCAATCTCTCCCTTGGTAAAATGTTTTTCATAAGAGGTCATTTTGGTTTATAAGTATCACTAAGATAGGCCAATTCATCAAGAATTTTTCATAGGACAAGATCCTTCTCTAGGTATAAACCCTAAGCAATAACTCCTCAAGTAGAATGCTTGAAGAGCATATTGTAAAGAATGACAAATGAATAATTAACTCTATATAATAAATGGAATAAATAATGTGTATATATATTAATATAACCCTAAACCTTTATAAAAGTTTAGTTGACTATGTTTGCCCAATTTGACCCTATATTATTAATTGATATAAGTAATTTAAGTTCCAGTCTGGGTCATATGAGGCTAACCTACACCCATAACATGCTAATATAGTTTGAGTATAGGTTTGGCCTTGGATAAAATTGTTTTGTAGATTTAAAAAGGAAGTTTTGGCCTAGATAAGGGTGATTAAGGTAGTGAATTACTTGGAAGAATGTGTAAGTGAGGTGTCAAAGCTTAGAGAAGTTTATAATAGAGGTTGTTTTGATGGCAAGTGATGGTATAGTGGAAAAAATATTATGAAGCACCAATGGTTTGCCCACACCTTCTCAGTACACCCTTTAAGGTGTGAAACCATAAATATCGAGGCTTGATGGTTTATGTATGTAATGGGAAATGCAATAGATTCTACAAATCAATCCTAGCTCAGATAATATAGATCTTACTTACACTTCCAATTGGGGATACATTATATAATATATTTCATGACCAATATAGATCCACTAGACCTATCCAAGGGATATCCTACCATAATAATATTACTATGGAGGGTTCCAAAGCCTCCATTAAATAAAAAATACACAATAACCCTAACTAGGTTCTATGTTTTCATATCACTAAAATAATAACAAATAAGAAAAATATAATCTAGTGCTCACCAAATATTGTGGCACAAAGTGGGGGTAATAAAAACTAATCTTAATTAATATATGTATATGTAAAACTATAATGCATGGAGAGAGAAATATTATTTAAAAACCATTACTTTATTAACTTTTATCTACCAAAGATAGGAGTAAAGTTAGAGATACTTAACTAAAAGATGAACCCATCGAGACACAATATTTCACTTAGATAAAAGTTATTTTTAATATTTTATTGTGGTTTTTAAGGGTAATTAAGAAAGGCAAAAACATCCAAGACTTCTCCACAAGACAAGATTCTTTTTCAAGTAAAAACCCTAAACTAAGACTCCTCAAGTAGAATGGTGGAAGATCAGATTGTAAAGAAACATAAATGAATAATAACTATTTTTTACTCTCTAAGAATGGAAAAATAGATGTGTTTATATATATGGATCTAACCCTCAACCCTTCTAAAATTTCAACTAACAAGGTTGACCCAATTTATCTAGTATCATAATTGATATAAACTAACTACATTTTAGACTATGTCGATTGGGGACCAACCTAGTCCCTACTAAGTTTTGTCAATAATAATATAAGGCCGATGTGGAAAACGTAGTCATATAAACTTTAAAAAATGGGTTTAAGTTAGGGAAAGGGCTAATGAAGGTGGTAAATTACTAGAAGAGTGTGAAAAATGGGATGCAAAAATTAGGGCAATGTTTCTAGGAACTAGTTGGATTGGTAATAAGTGGAAATAAAAACAATAATCCTATGAATTACCACTGGTATACCCACCCCTTTTTTGATGCACCTCTTAGGGTGTGTACTCAAAGATATTAAGATTCAATGGGTTCATATTATATAAACCTTAAACTAGCCACCAATGGCTTCATACTAGACCTTTAACCGATTCTTACCAACCTTTACAAATTAATCCTAAGAATCACTAAACATATTAAATTTGGCTTCATAAATTACAATTTGGCCTATATACCTATTAAATGGTTCAAATGCACACACGAATTAAATCAAATATTTTAAAATGCTAAAATTCCTAAAAAAAATTAATTAAGATGCTAAACCTAATCAAATGCCTAATTGAATTATCCATGGTCAATTAATGAGTTATCAAAAATGAAATTCAAAAATAAAATAATATCTTAGGAATACATAATTACCTTTTTGTGAGTTTTCAAATACCCTAAAAATATCTCAACATGCATATTCATTGTTAATCATGACCATTTGACATATTTTAACTCTACTGGGGTTAATTAACTCACGTAGGTTAGGTTTGAACCCATTCCATATTTAAAATACACCTTAACTCACCTTAAGTTAGGGTTAGTTTCTAAACCTATAAATATAAACATTTACCTCTTCATTTAGGGAGCTTAAGCATAGTAAAATTATAATCTTTTTTTTAGAGCAAGATAGCATGACAATAGTGTTATAATGCCAAAATCACAAGCCAAGCCGTCAAAATACATCAAGCAAGTATAATCCAAGCATGGTGTCAAGAAGAGAAGGAGCCACACAACTCCATTTTATAAAGACTCATTGAGCACAAGATAAGCAAGCCAAATGAACTCATCATTTGGATCATTCAAAGAAGGTAAGGAATTTGTAAGATCTTTGCATTTTAGTTGAGATTTGTTATTTATTTTTTGTTCACTAAGCTCCCCTGTGATCTAGGTAAATATGTGTTATGAATGTTAGTGTGTATTTATTCAAGTTTTCTTACTTGTTCTAACAAATTATGTAACCACACTTCTTGGATTCCCTTGATCATAAATGACATACTTGGTGGCATAAGTACCCCACATACCAAGGAGGCCAAGACGTAACTCACAGATCATCACATGGATGCTTGAATCTATTAAAAATTATAGTTTTGTCTTTGTTTTGTTGTATTTTTTAATTTCTCAAATTTACAAAGAGATTGACATTAGTCAATCATAACCAACATTGGTTCTGCCAAACCATAATTAATTTTGCCTAACCAATATTAGTTCTAGGTGACCAACATCAATCAGGTTGTAGTAGAAAAATAACATACAAAGATTTGATTTTGAATATTTTTAGAATTTATAATCATTATTTTTTAGTTCCATTAGCATTTAAACTCTCTACCTAATCATTGTGTTACAAGTTTTGAGTAGTTTTTATCATATTTTGGAATAACATAATGTTCTTACTTCACTTTGGTTTTGCCTTTGGGTTCATAGGTGACTGACATCAGTCTTAGTTGACCTTGTTAAATCTTGAACATTTGATCTTTGGTTTTGAAAAGGAATTATAGTTGCTAATGTTTTTTAAACACTTCATTTTTGGTGCTTAGAACAAATGGTTAAGTCTTGAAAACTTAATTTTGGTGTTTAAAAATGAATTAGGCTAAATCTTAAACATATGGATTTTTGGGATTAAAATGAACATAGGTGGTTTTGCGTAAGTGGTTTCATGAAATTCCTTTCAAGATTTCACACTTAAGCCAAGGAGCCAAGTAAATAACTACATCACACATTTTAATTTGGTGCCTAAAATCATTATTTAGTTCAATCATAATTAATTGAAAATAATTATTTGAACTTGTTTATTTTTTTTCATAAAATGAATAGCATGTGTATGCTCTCCCCTATCCCTATAGGGAACTTTTTTGACCAAAAGTGCCTTTTAACTTGCATTTGTGCCTAGTTCAAGGTGTATAAAGAATGTTGTCTAAGCTCTCTCCAAAACTCACATGGTTTGGGTCATCTATAAACAACCCTAAATTATTTCTACTTAGTTTTATTTTCATGTAATTTAGATTGTGGAGGGGAGGTAATTAACTCTTAACAAGTTATTTAGGGAATTATTGACCTAGGGATTCATCTCTTGACAATGTTTCAACCCTGATCCACAATAGGGTATACAAATTAGGGTACTTATATTGAGAGAGATAAGAGGTTGAGTGAATAACCTCTCATTTCATAACAAAGTCCCGAGTGAGGTATAGCCAACTAGAGGATTCCACTAAGAAGTTCATGGATGGAATCGATATGCAAAGGAATAAACCTTTGCATAGTAAGTTAATTAGTATGAACTCAATTGATGTGATGCTTCTCTTATGTTAACCACATTTGGGATCAATCTAGATGGTCATAAATTATAATTTTTAGTCAACCCCACTTTCCATACCTTATTAGGATATAGGATGATATACTTAGTTATATTTAGTCTTTTTAATTTTATTTCTTGGTTCTTTAGTCTAAAACTTTGTTTTTTTTTATAACATATAAAATGAGTCTTGTGTCTACACTAATCCTTTGTTTTAGGAAGTGTCATGTTGTCTATTTGACACTATGATTTTTAGTTAAAACATTGTGTAAAAAACATTACATGTGTCACTTGATTGAAATGAGTAATGTTACACTACCCAAATCAATTCAAGTTTTGAGCCTTAAAAGTCTTTGAAACAAAACATTGATTACATCTTTTGAGAGAGATAACACCATTACACTGCTCAAATTGTTTCAATAGACTTGACTTGTCTTATTTCTAAGTTTTTATTGTTTAAAACAATCACATATGTCTTGTGGGTTAATTTTTTTAGTGTCGTTATGATGTTCAAATTTGTCTATCTTGTTTAGTCAAAAATCCTAAGTTTTCCTAGATTGAGTTTTTAATTAACTTTGACAAGTTCAAATTCAAACATTTATTGATTTTTGTTTAGGCCTCATCTTTTAGGGGTTGATACATAGATGTTTCTCTTTTGGGTTGCATAACTTAGGTTAATTTTTGACCCAAATTTTGAAAAATATTTTTTTGGTGCCATTATTTGAGAGAATAAGGCTATCTCCAAGTGCCTTATACCAATTTGATCATGTTCATGTCTAGAATCAAGTGCCTTATTTATTCCAAAGTGTTCCAATTTTATTAGATTAAAATCATCCCTTTGTTTTAAGTCTATCCTTTGACACCATATTTATCCAAGAGTCTTAGAACATGCATTTTTTGAGCCTAGCTTTTGATGCAACATTTGGCCAAAAGACCTAGAAACTTTACTTTCTTAGTTTAGACCTATTTGGAACATATTTGGACCTAGAGTTTGGCATCTTTTTTTTTAGTTAATTTTATTTGAACTTGTTTGTGTGAGAAAATTGACATTATACTATTTTTACCAGGTCTTATCATAGACTTTTTAGAGATACAACTCTACCCCTTTGACCAAGTTAGACATAGTTTGAACCTTTGTCTTTTAATACATAGATTTTTAGAGTTTTTATAACTCTAACCCATCTTATCATGAAACATTTGCCATTGATTTGACTATGTCTCACTATACATATAGTGGTGTCATGTATAATCTAGGATATGAAAATATTATCACATAAGAGGATTTTATTCAAGACCCTTATGAAGATGATGTTGTTTAGGAGATATATTTTTATCCGCCTTGAAATGATAAAATAGGGGAACATAGTAAAGATCCTTTGGCCAATTATTTGGTTATCATTCCTCCATACATAGAGCAAGACTAAGAATAGATGACCTAATATTTGGCTAGCATACCTTTAGTTATAGAACAAGATCAATAGTGACCTTACTATGTCATAATGCCATTAGTTTATGACCCTTATCTAGTTGATAATTAATTGATGTAAAATAAGGACAAGGTCTTAAATAGAGACACAAAGGTATGGGTTTAGTTTTTGATAGACTTTCCCCATGAAAACTTGCCATGTCTAGTAAGAGGGACTTACAACATGTCTTACAATTAGAATAATGAACATGCCTCTTCTAGAAACCCTAATTTCATAATATCAATGCCATATCAAGATCCTCATATTATTGTCACATAAAGGGGCCTTATGGAGGACCACTTCATTTAAATGTAGATAGCATACCAGACATATCAAAATATAGTGCATAAATTTAATAATATAACCATGTCAAATACACCTCTTATTAAGTTAGTTCCTTCAATAGGAGTCTCATTTGAGTTAACAAGCAAATAAAATTAGGGTTTAGACCTAATTATGTAAATCACCTTTATAAAAAACATGTTCACCACCCAAACCATCAAGGAAGTATTTTTTTCTTCTATATAAAATAATGAGATGAACATAGTGGGCAATACACAAGTAATGTCCAATCAAAACCAAAGTGGTGTTAATGGACAAATAACTAGTCAAAAACAAAATATTCCTTTAAATAACACCATGAGTGGTCCAAAAACTTAAGGAGTAGGAGTTTATACATCTCAACCTCATCTAACTACCTATAATCCTCAACCAGCGACTTTTTCAAGCACTCAACATCAAAGATTAAGTAATTATGAATGAATAATGTGATGCCATAATAAAATGTGATGAATCTTACTCTACCCTATCAGGTGATGATTAATATTCCAAAGCAATAGGCACCATCCAATGCACCCATGCAATAGAGGTAAAACATATTACTACCACACCAGGTAGCAGTGAACATACCTCTTCAGTCATAGACTGATATGCTAATCCAAAACCAAATGATGTCTAATCAATAATGTACAAGTATTGGTTAGAAAAAATGCCAAATATCCAACATGTATCTACTTCCCAATAGGGATTAATGCCACTAAGAGGTTTCAATGTTCCATAAATACCTATTAGGCAACAATTGACTTTTGTGAAAAATGTGCCACAAGTTCAATGATAGGGTCTTATTTCACAAGTTACCCTCAATCAATAAGGTATGGATAGTTGTAAAAATTTCCTATTTAACCTCATTAGGCATAATATTCACAAAACCAAGCATTTATACCTAATCTTAACCAAAATATCACGCTATAGTACATGAAATTTTAAAAATTATACCCCAATCTATGCATGCATACTCTTAGTCCATTCCCTATCAAATCTAACATTACCCAACAAATGCCTCCATCATACCCTGATCAAAGTAATCCACTTGTGACTATATATCCTCCACCTTAAGCCAATGATCCCACTAGTTTCCTTACACAAGAGATACAACAAATGAAAGATAGAATTGCCCTCATCTAAGCTAAAAAGTAGACCAAGAAAGTTAAGTTGGATTATATGTGTTGTCACCCTTTCAATATGGAGTACTTACATATACCATTTCTTCTAGGGTAAGAACCACCAAATTTCAATAAATACAAGGGTAAAGGTGACCCCAAGGCCCACTTGAAGATATTATTTTGTGTGTGCCAAATAGTGGCCTATAGTGACATATAATTATTTATATTATTTCCATAGAGTCTTGAAGGAAAAACCATGAAATGGTTCTTAAAATTACCCAATAATTTTGTATCTAATTTTGATGATCTTTTAGATAAGTTTGTGCACCACTTCTCTTATAATATCAAGCATGAGATTTCATTGGTAGATTTGATGCAAGAAAAAAAAATGCTAGTGAAAACTTCAAAAGTTATATATAATTATGGACAGCCCTTTCAATCTAATTTACCCACAATCTACTAGACAAACAACTAGCCACTATATTTACCAAAAATCTATGCAACAAGATATCTTACAATTTGGAGTTATAGTGTGTACATAATTTCAAAGAGATCATTGACAATGGTTTTTTGATATAAAGAGGATTTATTAACAAATGTATCATTAAACTAACTTTGTCAAATCATAGTGAAAACCAAAACTAAAACAATGGTAAAAATTAGAACCAAGTCCAAGAGCAAGTGTCACAACAAACCCAAGCCAATAACTATGACAATCCAAAGAAATTCAATCATAAAAAAAATGTTTTAGGGAATGGAACAATAGAGTCACAACATGTAAAAATGGTGAAAAAACCATTTGAAAAACCTATGCCACATATGCACATAACTCCTAAGCAATAACTTCTTCAAAAAATATGGCAAATGAAATAATCATAACAACCTAGACCAGCACAACAAATGCAACAACCTATGCCTTTATAATCCCCTCTTATAAAGATGAATGTGCCTACTCATCAGGTCTTTAGTAACCTTAGAGAACCCTTTAATTATTTTTTTTCAAGCTCATCATAGCTAATATAATTAACTAGCCTATTTTAAAGTGATTTCTTGATAGTTCTACATATCTAGACTGGTATAAGATAAATGAATTATATGAATATCATTAGGTTAATGGCCATAATTTGTATCATTGTGTGAAAATTAAACAAGTGATTAAGAATATGTTGTAAAATGGAGAAATCACATTAGATTGTGGGGCTTACATATCTAATCAAAACCTTGACATTTATCAGAATCCCTTTCCCAAACATAACAACCAACACCAACAACATTGACCTAGACAACAAAAATAGCAATATCAACAACCAAGGAAAAATTAGATAGAACCAAAAAAATTAGTAGTAGAACCAATAATGTCAAAATAATGGACAAAACCAGGGCTAGAATGATATAAAAACCAACAAACCTACCATGCAGTTGTACATGACTATAACATAGTTATAGGACATATTGTAGGAGGTCATGTTAAAACTATTTCCATCAATCCAAGACTAAGTACCAATTAGACAATAGCATTAAAAATCATTCCCAATCAACCAACCCATGCTCGTAATCCTTCCTTAACATAGGACTACATATAGGTGAACCAGCAAGTAGGTATTCCCACTATTAGACCTTATACTGATAAATCATCATTATCCCATGACCATGCATAAGTACACCAATAACTAAGACATATTATCTAGTTCCCCTCCACCATCATTTGTTATAAACAATGGTCTTATACCTAATCTTGATTGTGTAATCACAACTTGGTAGTTGAGGATTACCATATTAGGCCCAAAACCATCTTCAACTTCACCCATCATATAAACACCCATTCTGGATTAGAGCAAGCCATTTACCATTATGCAAGAAAGGAAATTTTACATTGTAGATCAATTGAAAAAGACACCTATATAAATCTCCATTTTATATTTGTTATGTATGTCTACTATCCACAAAAACATCTTGATAGAATTCTTTGGCCAATCCAAAGTTCCTAATGAAATATCCCCTGACAAATTTCAAGCTTTGGTTGGACACTTATCTCCAATCCAATAATTAACCTTAAACCAAAGAGATATGTCATCCCTTGGCCTACTTAATAGCAATCCATTGTACATTAAAGTTTGCTTAATGTGGTACAAAGTGAAGCAGTCCTCATAGATAATGGATAGGGACTAAATATTGTTATTAAATCTCATAAATCTTCTCCAATACATGACAATAGATATCCAAGTATAAAAAATCACCATCAAGGCCTATGACAATGAAGAATGAGAATCATAAGGCACCATTAGCTTACCAGTTATCATTGGGCCTTTGATTCATGATACACTATTCTATGTGTTAAACCTCTATTTTTCATATAATATGTTTTTAGGTAGACCTTAGATACATGATATTCATGCAATCCCATCAACATTGTACTAGGGTATGAAATTCTCCCATTCAGGAATGAAGGTTACTATTTTAGGAGATTTGCATCCATACAAGAATTATAAACATTTAGAGGATAAATTCAAAAGCTATAACTACCATTTTGGCATGAATCTAGTTCCCAAGAAGGACAAGGGAAAAACCATAATTATTGATTCACTAGAGGCTAACTACATTACACCTAATACCCTTGATTTTGTTTCCCATAGGCTACCTCCTAAAATTTCCAATCATTATACCATCTCAGTTAGTGGCCCAAGAGAATATTTAACCCACAACACCTTTCACATTTCCAAGCTTTCATATAACCCCATGTCCTTTGAAAGACCTAAATACAAACCACATTATATAGAATTTCAAAGAAAGGGCAAAGGAAAATTTCATAGTCTAGTACCTATCATCTTTACATGAGATTTGAGCTAAGAACATGGCCCTCTTACAGATGATGAATCATGGTTGTATAATGATAAATTAGTCAATTGTTATAAAAATTTCAAATACCCCATCCCTAATCAAATCATTGAAAACTAAGACTATGAAAGAGGAGAACTCAGATGATATCAATAGGGAACACTTGATCCAATTTCTATGACTTAGTATAAAAGAACCTATGGAATTGGATTTAAACTACCTAGGGGTGACCCCACATATCTTATTCAAGTTTCATCTCCAATGACTAGTGATGATGATGATGATGATGATAGTGAATTAGAGTCTAATCATAGCCATTTAAATGACCTAGACTATATCAATTTGTTTGACACTAATTCCATTTATACCCTTTGACTAATTATTCACCATAATCCACTTCCATTATATTATCCCCAACTGATAGACTAGGGCCAACAAGAATCTAATGTGTTGGTTGATGAGTTTACAATGATAAGGCCTTTAAAAATTTTCTAGGCCTTAGGGATAATGTTCCATTGGGAGGCCAAAAATGAGGGTTCTTAGTCAATTTGGATCTTAAATCCTATTTTGGAGAGCAGGTGAACACCCTTAGTTAAAAAAATTAAATAAAAAATTAAGGTCCCAAACTGAAAACCTCTTTGAGGCACTTTTGGCCCATGGAAATAGTAAAGATAAAGACTAGTCTAGTGGTGAAAACCTACTTCAGGTGCCATTAGATGGGGGTGTTCAACCTTCTTCAAAAATAGACTAGGAGACCACTAATGATGAACTTACCCATGAGTTTGAGTTCAATCTTGAAGAACAACAACATTTTGATCAAATCATTTAGAATACCATTGATGATGAACTTACCTATGGGTTTAGATTTAGTCTTGAAGATCAACAATATTTTGATCAAATCATCCAAGAATTTCCAACCATATTTGTCACATGGATATCCATACCATTGGGGTATTCTGAGTCATTATGCCTAGGATAACTTGAAGAGTCAGTCCTAATAGAGGACTCTACTATTGTAGGTTAGTTTAAATATTTTCCCACTATTCTTAAAGATAGTTTGACCCTTCTAATGAAAGATACCATAAATGTTAATATCATGACTCTAGATGACTCAAAATGGATCAAGTTAGGCACATCCCTCATTGAGAAGGAGTGTGAAGTATTTACAACCCTTTTGAGGGAATTTATTGATATATTTGCATGGGCTTATTCTGACATGCTAGGTTTGGACCCCACCTTGGTTATAAACCACCTTGTGATACATCTTGATGCCAAACCTATGAAATAAAAATTATACAAGATGCATCCTTGAATTACTATATTAGTGAAGGAGTTGGAAAAACTCTTAGAAGTGAGATGTATTAGGCCAATTGACTATTCTATGTGGATTTCCAATGTGGTACTAGTTAGCAAAAAGCCATAAAGAATTAGAATCTACACTAGTTTTAGAGACATAAATATGGCATACCCCAAGGATGAATTTCCTATACCAAACATTGACATGATTATTGACTCCATAGTAGGTTATGAGATGATTTCACTAATATACATATTCTTTAGCTATAATTAGATCTTAATAACAATAAAAAACCAACAAAAAATATCATTCACCATTCCATGGGGAACATTATATTATTAGGTTATGCCATTTGGTCTCAAAACTGCTGGGGCCACTTATCAAAGAGCCATGACCATCATATTTCATGATATGATAAATGACATTGCCAAAGACTACATTGATGACATACTAGGTAAATAAAAGACTATGGCTGATCATCTAACAATACTGAGGAGGATATTTGAGAGACTGCATGAATACAAGGTCAGGATCAAACCTAATAAGTGTGTGTTTGGATTTCTTGGCTTAATTATGTCTTATTGAGGTATTAAAGTTAACCCATACAAAGTATGAGACATAACAAAAATGCCACCACCAACCAATTTGAATCAACTCTACAATTTACAAGGAAATATCAAATCCATCAGACACTTCATCTCTTAGTGGGATAACAAGTGCCACCCATTTACACATCTACATTGGGATGATGAATATCCAAAATTTTTCTAATAACTCAAGGGATATCTTGCAAATCCACTAGTTTTATTACCACTAATGTCAAGAAAAGCATTCCTACTATACCTATCAACAATTGATAAAGCCCTAGAGGCATTGCTAGCTCAACATGATGATAATGGAAAAGATCATGTCATGTACTATCTAAATCATACATTGGTCACATATAAGCATAATTGTATGCCCATTGAAAAATCTTGTTTAGCTATGGTCTTTGTAACTTAGAAATTAAGACATTATATGTTAAACAACAAGACCATGGTCATTTTCAAGGTAGATAAGCTCAAGTATCTACTATCTAAAACAACTTTACAAGTTTACATGGCCAAATGGATTATGCTTCTCAATGAGTTTGAGATAGAGTATGTCAAATAGAAATCCATCAAGGGACAAGTTCTTGTAGATCAACTTGTTGAAGCACCCCTTACAGATACATAGCCACTAACATTCTAATTTATCAATGAATCCATTATGACCATCATTGAAAAATCTCTCATAGAGCATCACTAGATTATGTATTTTAATGAATCATTCACAACACATGGATCATGGGTAGGCCTTTTATTTATTACTTTATAAGGAGATATCATCCCTAAATCATTTAGAATCAACTTTCCTTATACCAATAACATGGCTAAGTATGAAGCACTTGTTTTATGTATTTGATAGGTAGTACAATGGAACATATCACATCTAAAAATTTATGGTGATTCTCAATTAATCATAAATAATGTTACAGACCATTTTTAGATCAAATATGATAATCTCATCCCATATAAAGGCATGTTCAACACTCTCAAATAAAAAATTACTGATGTATAATTTGAACATATACCAAGGGTCAAAAATATAAAAATAGATGCCATGGATACTATTAGATAGTTGATTCAGCAAATAGATACAACTAAGGAATACTAGTTTCTCATTGAAAATCTATTGATTCTAGCTCATGAACCTTTAACCATCGTAATGATCTATGATATTATTGGTCCCAGATCTACTTGGTATTCATACCTTTACACTTACCTCCATGACTAAATTATGACACTAGAATTATCCCACAAATAATCTAAAGCCTTTGTCTACAATGCCACACATTATACCTTACTTAGACGAACCCTATACTGTTACAAATTTGATGAAACTCTGCTTCATTATTTTACTTTGGTAGAATTTGTATTAACATTATGGGAATTTAATAGAGTATGTGGATCCCACACAAGTTGGACAATCCTATCCAAAAATCTATTATGTACTGGGTATTATTGGCCAATGATGGATGCAGATGCAATTACATATGTGAAAAGATGTAATAAATATCAATAGCATGCCAATCTAATTCATGCCCCAGTCAAGACTCTAAAACTAATGCTTACACCATGGAAATTTTCTATATGGTCCCTTGATTTCATTAGGAAGATAAACCCCACCTCATTTGATGGCCATAAACACATCCTTACCACCACATAATACTTCACTAAGTGGGTTGAAGTTATACCCCACACTTACGTGACTGGAAAGCAAATTTCTAAATTCATATTTAATCATCCCATTTGCCACTATGGTATCCCCTCCAACATTATATCTAATAAATGAGGATCATTTAAAAAATAAGGATGTCAAACAACTATGTGTTGAGTATAAGATTAAAAAAGTTTTTTCCATGGCATATTACCTTCAAGGTAATGGCCAAGCTGAATCATCTAACAAAAACATTATCAACATCCTTAAAAATATTATTAGTGATATTAACCATGATTAGTACCTTCAAATATTTTTTTCCCTTTAGGAATACCATACCAATCATCTTACTCCAATAAGAGACACTCCATATTCACTTTTTTATGGCATTGAGGCCATTCTTCCTATTGAGGTTGAGTTACCTTCTCTATGTATCTATCTGAAGTATGTCCTAGACAATGAAGATTCTCAAGTAGCTCACCTACAAGATCTAGATTTACTTGATGATAAATGCTTGGACATAGTTAATAACCTTCAAGCATATCATAATTGACTTTGTGGCCACTTCTATTAGCATTTGAAACATAAAGAATTTGAACTTGGTAATCTTGTTCTTAAAGAAAACCAAAAGAACACCATGACCAAGAAGAAACACAAAGGCAATTTCAAACCCAATTGGGTAAACCCTTTCATCATTTTTTTAGACTATGGTACTAGAGCATATAGGCTCACCACACTAAATGAGCATGAACTTGATGAGCCATTGAACATTATACACCTCAAGCATTACTTCTCTTGAGTGACTTAGTATATTATCTATGAGAACCATTTCAAATTGTATCATAGTATCATTTTTCTTCTTTGTACCATACCATTATACCATTCTATCACTTTGTCATTCTACCATTCCATTCTAACATACCTTTTCTATCAACTTAATTTTGTTAACCTCTCTATCTAGCCTATTTGACCTTAGTTCCATTTCATTAGTTCTACTTTTATCATGAAGATTCAGATCAATTTCAACAATTGTTTTATGTATTCTAGACAAAGGCCATATTTTGGAGTAATATAAAAAATTGTTTAGAAGTTTCATCTTTCATTTTTTATTTCATTCTATACCATTATGGGCCTGATTATAACCACCTATGGACAAATCAGTGTCCCACAATCATGCTACTAATTATAACCACCTATGGGTAAATTTTTATCATTGATCTATGTCATTGTTTCTTAGTTATCAATGCCTATGGGAAAACTAGGGGAAACAATTATTTATCTTGCCTTGACATACCATATTTCCATTCCTATGCTATAATATTCCATTAATTCCAGCTATGCCTATTTTGTTTAAATGGGATGATAAATTAGTCAGATTCCTCCACTATAAGGTAAAACTATAATGACATGAGGTCCTATCCTAAGACTATGTAGGTAGCACTCAATTTATGTTTAGGTCACCTCAGTCACTCCTTATCCACACTCTCACTATTTTTTTAGCAATTATAAGTTTGGACACTCTCACTATTTTATGATCTTGGACCGTTTAGTGTCTCATCATTCTCCATTTGAGTTGAGGTACTCTAAAAATTCTAAAAACATTTGTAAAACTGATTTATAAAAACCAAAAATATTGACCACTTATTTTCCTTAAATATTTTGGGAACCCTCACTAAATCACAAAAAACCACTTGTCATTTAGTTTTCCCATCCTTATTGGCCTTTTTTCCCATGCTCTTGTCATTTTGTGAGCTCATTACCATATTCCTCTATAAAAATCATCATGTTTTCTCTCTCATCATTTTTATTTTATCCTATTTCCTTGGAGAACTATATTTGGCTTAAGGTTTTTGTTGGCTATCACATCCATAGAACTAAATAGGTAGTTTCCACTTGCCTAGTGCATCTGAAGTTAGCCCAACCACCCCCTTCCTTTTCTTTTATTTGTGTCATCTTTGTTTTTTTGTTAAGTTATTGCCTATTTTTAAGGGGAAATGTTCATCATCTTGTTTGTGTCATTTTGTTTGTACTAACATTTTAATTTACAATTATTTGTTTTAGTGTTTCTCTTTTTTTTCTTTCTTTTCTTGGTGTTTTGTTTGTTTGTTTACCTGTTTGTTGTTTTATTTTTTTGCCTTGATTTATTTCATTTGTATTCATTAGATAATTCCTTGTGCATTATTCTTGAATCCATCCATATTCATATGTCAACATTTTCATAATTTTTTTTATCATTAGTGCATTGTTTTCCATCAAGTATTAGACTGGGTATCAGTCTTTATGCATATTTTGGCCAAGTCCTCATGATGTTTTATCATGAATCCTACCATCATGTGCTAAATCAAAAATAAGATTGAGGATTATACATATAAATGAAACATTTATATCTCCTTAACACCATCACTAGAAACATTCCTAATATAATCCAAATCATATCCTAAATAGAGTAATTAAAAAATGAAAGAATTTTTCTCCTTGCAATTTCAACTAAGTGTCTCCTTATTAGTAGGTTTCCTAGTTCATATTTATCCTCTATACTAATTTTTCATCATGTTTTACATCATCTTCCATATCATTTTTGTAATAATCAAGGTCCAATGATTATAACCACCTTTGGGTAAATCATTGTATACCATCCCACTTACATGTTCAATGATTCTAACCACATTTGGGAAGTCACTATGTTTCCATCAAATTGAGAGTTAATGATTATAACCACCTTTGAGAAAATCATTCACTTTATGCTACCTAATTAGGGCATGTTTTTATCTTACCAATGATTATAACCACCTATGGGTAAATCATTATTTTTCTTTTTCACTGATTATAACTACCTTTGGACAAATTAGTCTCTTGTTACCCTAATCCTTTTTCAATGAATATAACCACCTTTAGGAAAATCATCACCTTTATTTTATCCCATATATGATGATTATTATAGCTTCCTATGAGAAAATCATCTTTTTTATTTAACCTAAATGGGGAAACTCCATATACCACTGATTATAACCACCTTTGGGAAAATCAGTCCCTTCTACCCCATCATTTCATCTATTTGGTCCACTCATTTCCTTATTTCAAGGGACCATTTGTCAACCCATTTGATAACCACTCCATTGAGGGGGTACCTATAGTTCATCCATTACTATTTAAGTAAAAAACCTATAGGACCTTTTCAATCTTTGAGAAGACATTACTATGCTTATAGCTTCCAATGCCTTCCCAAAAAAAGGAAAAATGTAGACACCTAAAAATAGCCACCAATGGCTTCATACCAAATTTTGTACCAATTTTTTCCAACCTTTACAAATTAAGATTAATAATCACTAAACATCTCAAATTTGGCTTCATAAAATACAATTTCGCTTATAGACCTATTAAATGGGGTAAATGCACACATGAATTAAATCAAATCTTTCAAAATTCTGAAAAGCCTAAACAAGATTAATTAAAATACTAAACCTAATCAAATGCCTAATTGAATTATCCATAATCAATTAATTAATTAATTATCAAAAAGGAAATTTAAAAATCAAATAATATCATAAGAATTCATAATTACTTTTTTGTGAGTTATTAAATATCTTAAAAATATCTCAACATGCCTATTAATTATTAATCATGACCATTTGACATATCTTAACTCTATTGGGGTTAATTAACTCATTTAGGTTAGGTTTGAATCCATTACATATAAATATAAACATTTGCATCTTCATTTGGGGATCTTGAGCATAGTAAAGTTATAATGTTGGTTTTAGAGAAATATTTCATGATAATAGTGTTATAATGCCAAAATCGCAAGCTAATCCATCAAGCTACATAAATAAATCATAAGACAAACATGGTTCCAATGAGAAAAGGATCCACACAACTCCATTTTCTAAAGACTTCTTGAGCACAAGCCAAATAAACACATCATTTGGAGCATTAAAGGAAGGTAAGGAATTTGTAAGTTCTTTGAATATTAGTTGATATTTTTCATTTGTTGTTTTTTCACTAAGATTCTCCCTATGATCTAGGAAAGTAAGTGTTACACATGTTAGTGTGTTTTTATTCAAGTTTTCTTACTTGTTCTAACACATGATCTAACCACCCTTCTTGGATTCTTTGATCCCACTTACAGGATAGAAAGAATCAGTAATTGATCAAGAGTGAAAATATTATATGTATACATATTCCTCAATTGAATCTCATCACATGTCACTCAGGTACAACAAGTGATGGTGCTTTGATAAAGAACATAGGAACACACAACACTGAGGCTATTAAAAAGTTGTAGTATTTTAAAGTAAAAATAAGTAAAATTTAAATGATATAAAAGGAAATAACTAAAAATGTAAATGGATGCATACCTTGACTTACCTTTATCACTATATTATTGTCTATTGTGTTTGTAGTTTTGATCATGGAGGGCAAAGAGACTATGTTAACAAACCCAAGATTATAAAACTAAAGATATAAAATAAAAAAATGTAGGAAAACTAAGATAATTGGTACTATATGGATGTGACATACTTAGAAATTTAGATAGATAGGGTGACAAGTGTTATTTTAGACTAATTTAAAAGTTTAGAGTAAATTGGCTAACCGAAAAGACAAGGCTACTAAAGACCAAAAAACTCAAACAAGTAAACCTTAAGTAAGAAAGGCAAACTCACAAAGTCAAAGCAAGGATGCATGTTAAAAAGAATGGTAATCAAACATCAATTTAAAAGTAGTAACAATCCTTACTTAAACAAAGATGGGTAAGAAAAATGGTAAAACAACATTGATGAGTGAAAAATAACAATCCTTACTTAATCATCAATATAAAAAGGTTTATAAAATAAAAAACAACATTAATGAGTGAGAATTAACAAGTCAACCTCACTTAATAATGTAAAAAGTACATGAAAATAGAAATAGACTCAGGTGTCATCAAAAATGGTATCAAAACAATAATAAATGGTAAATAAAATCCATGCACATTTCTAAATGTAGATTTGTGGTGTAAATAAAATAATCCTAGTTGCTCAAACATATTATATTTCTCTAAGGATAGATAAAACCGAAACAAAGTAGTGCTAGCATGTTTTTAAGATGTGAAGAAGAATAAATTATACAAGAAGGGAAAAAAATATTTAGATTCACACATGCCTAGCAAGGGAGTTAATGAAATGGGTGGAGGCGATAATGAAATAAAAACCAAGGTAGAGGATCTATTTATTGAAGTCAAGACAGTCAAATTAGGTATGTAAAAACAAGAGGAATTTCAACCTTAAGGACTCTAAAAAAATTCTCTTAGTGACAGAAGTCTTAGGTCAACAAATGAAGTATTTTTATCATCCCATGAAGGCTATATGCATGAAAAATTAAAATAGACCTACCTTCCCACAATGTGTTCCCCATTCCTCAAGACCCCTTACAAAGTCATCAATCTACTACGAAGATTGGATACTTGTATGATAAAGTAGGTAGCACCATAGAGTTTTTTAAATTTTCTTATTCCAATCTACTAGCCTACCGCACCCCAATGGACCTTAGCTCTATTGTGAGGCCAATTATGGAGTTTGAGCTTTGATTGGAGATAAGAGATGTGTATGTAATCAAATATTTTGATGTGATTTTGAATTTTGAGATTTTTATGTTGCCTTTTGTATATCATTGTCTTTTATTTAAAATGATTTAGCTTTTAAATTTATTTACGGCTTTTTCTATTCCTTATCCATATATATTCATAAAACCAAATCTAGGTTTTAAAGATGACTTTCATTTGAATACTTGGGACTTGGTTACTAAGAGAGAGAACTTAGAGATCATGGTGTCTAAGAGTCTCATAAAGTTAGGTGAAATAAAAGTGATATCTTAAATTTGACCTTGTGTTATCCTATGTGGAGTGGAAGGAAAAGAAATCAAGATGAGTGAGACATGAAGTAATTTGAATTACTTTAAATCACAAAAAAATTGACAAAGGTCAAACAAGGGATAAAATGATAGGAAAGTATGATTCCTTATATTAGGAATAATGGAAATGTAGGGAAACATGCTAACACATATTGTTGTGAAAATTTCATCTATCAAAAGAAGCTAAAGCTAAAGCTAAGAACAAAGATCAAAAAATCATAACCATTGTAAAACACATTATATAAAATAAATGAAAAGATAGTCATTTTATGAGGAAATATAAGTCATCTAACACTTCAACTCATAAAATATAAACCCATGAGGGTGTATAAAGCATTGGAATAATAAAAGAGGTAGGAAAAAGGTGGTATTATGAGGAAGACTAGGTCTTATCCATGGGATTACACTACAACTCACAAATGAGAAACCCAAGGAGAGCCAAAAAGTGTGTAAAAATTATGAAAACAAAGAGAATAAAATTACATCATGAGGAAGATCAGATACTACCTATAGTTTTATAATGAAACTCATGAGAAAAAGGGAAACCAAAATACCAATAGGAAGGACTAGGGTTTTTTGAAAAGAGAGAACTATTGTAAAAGGCGAGACCCATAAAGTATCCTACAAAAAGTGTTAGATAAATATCATATATAAGTCATGAAAATAAAGGAAGGATTAGGTAAAATAATTTTTGAGTAATTGTGTTTGGTGGGCTCTTTGAAAATATGACCTTCATTGGTTTTAAGGTGATAGGTACTTGGACCAAGAATATCTTTGACTAAATAAGGGCTCCACCATTTTTGGGTGTAATTATCTTCTTTTTCATGAGTGTATTATAATTTAAGGATAATATCACTAACAATAAACATGCACACTTTGACTGATTTGTTATGTTTTTTGGCAATACAGGCCTTGTATTGGTGATTATGTTACAAAGCAAAAAGATGGTGTTCACCAATGAGATCAAGAGCATGAAGGCAAGCTTAATGTAATTATTAATCAGGTATGATACCATTAAGATATATACAAAGGGAGAGAAGCTCAATTTCTAATATAAGGACTGATTTAGAACCATAGACTAGAGAGAATGGTGTTGCTCCAATGGCAATGTGTATGCTAGTACGATAGGCCTAAAGAGATGGATAGAGATGAAGGTGCCAATCTATGTGGGTTTCATGAATTATCTTTTAGATAATTTTATTAAGATTTTTTTTGTGGCCTCAGATTAACCAATACATTATGGATGATATGGTGTGGATAATTTGTGATTGATTTTAAATTTAGCACAAAGCTATTTGACTTCTTTATTTTTGAAATTACTACCATTATTTGAAATGATAATATGAGGGACACCAAAGAGAAAAATTATTTGATTAAGGATAAATTAAGAGATGGTGGTATATGTAAAGTTAACAAGGGGCATAAACTTAACCCATTTATTAAAATATTTTATGGCTATGATTATAAATACATGCCCATCTTGAGATCAAGGTAATTTACCTATGAGATCTAATCCCCACATGGAAATGGCTAGCAAGATTATATAGTTTGAATCTCAGTTAGAGGTGAATTAATTAAATTATCATGAATATGTCAAGGAGTATACCTTTTATCAAAGTTGATGGCATCCTTTTTAATAATGGAACAAAAGTATCTCATACATAAGCATTTATGGGTTGTTGCATGTCTACTATAGTGGCCACTATAAATGCCTCCATGTGCTTGTTCAAGAAGAGGAGGAACCTCATCTTACATAACATGTAAAGGAAGGTACCTTCATAATTATGATAATATGGGATTTCATAGTGATACATAATTAAAATCTTGTTTGTGAGTGTGAGTCTTTTCATAAGAATCTAAGTTGAGAGGATAAGTTTGGTTTTACAGAAATTGAATGATGTATTTATACCATGGGTTTTAGCAAATGGTGACATCCTCAATGTGGAAAATAAGTGAATCTTATGATTGAATAGAAGATGGATATTTTATTATTTGGATAATAAAATTGGGATTGATAAGAACTTAGTGCAAATGAAAATTTTTTTGAAGAAGTGAGAGAATCATCAATAGAATTTTAATCTCGAGGGATAGGCTTAATGGTGAAATAAATGAAGTCTTTGGTGAGAGTGGTTATGATTTTATGATAATAAATGAAATTTTTATATTTTTCATTGGTAATCACCATTTAATTTAAGGAAAATGAGATGGGAATCTCCTAAATCATATAGGTATTGGATATCTAAATTAAGGGCAACTCCCATGCCTAAGATTAAAGCTTCATACTCAACCATGTTGTTAGTGATGTCAAATATTAAGTTAAAAGATAAAGGGATGATTTTACCAAGAGGGATAATAAGGATACAAGCTACCCAAATCCTTGAAGGCATTAAGAACCATAAAAATAAATATTATAAGTATCCTTGTGTAAATCAACATTAATTTCAATAAGTTATTTGATAACTATTTCTGGTTTAGAAGTATAAAGGAGGATAGCAGGTTCATTGAGATTAATGGATTCAAGATTAGTAGTGAATTTATAAAATTAATATTTAATGGATATGGATTAGTTGATATATTCAATATAGATAATATTATCATCGAGAAGACTATTTTCAAGGTGGTTAGTAGTTGGTAAGGGAGCTATGACAAGTTGATTAGTGATGATTTGTCCTTTGATAGCTTTTTGAGTAATAATTTAGAGATCAAATTCCATGAGAAGAACCATCCACTTGCTAATTTTATCTCTAACAAGGAAGGATTTGGAGAATAATTTATGAATGGTATCAAATTGGATGATGACATAAGTGGTCTGATAAATCATATAATGTCAAATTTTTTTAGATACAAAATATATGGTTAGGAAATCACCTTTGACTTTTGTGTAACATTTTTCATAATCAATGAGGCCTTAATTGATATAGTATATGACATATTCTCTTCCAGTATCATCTTGTTGGGAAATCATTTCCCCAACTAATATGGTTGTAGAAGATGTATATAAGATCAAAGGTCAATCATTTAATGGGGGACAAAGAGTATGTGGGTGAAGAAACTATTCTTTCATATTATTAAATGTTTTTTGACAAGAATCTATCCATTTTATAGCATTACATTTCCTAAGAAGATAATTGATAGAATGGATATGGTAAGCCATTTTTGGGATGAATCATCTAATTTACCCACATTTACCAAGATAAGTATGAATGTCTAGGATGGATCAAGGGATTGGAATGTTGATGATAGCATTAATCTTAATAGGGTCAACATAATTAAAATGGAGAGAAACTAAAAATCCTAATAGTTTTCTAGATGTGACATCAAAAACATGTTTATAAGGATTTAGTCTAACTTTATATTTAAGAAGGTGGTTAAAGATTATGGTAAGATCAAAAAGATGATTTTGATGACATTTAGACTTAACAATGAGGTCATCCACATAGGTTTTTATAGTTTTATGAATAATATCATGAAATATATGGGTCATTGATCATTAATAAGTAAGTTCAATATTTTTGATTTTGAAGGGCATTTTAACATAGAAATAGGTTACCTATTATGTGTTGAAAGTGGTCTTATGTTGGTTTTCATGGGAAATGTGAATTTGGTTATAGCCCAAGAAGACATCCATAAGAGACAACATTTCATAGCCAGTTGTGGAATTGATGATGGAATCTATAGAAGGTAGAGGTAAATTTTCCTTGGGACAAGAAAAATTAAGATTACAAAAATCAATACAAATGTAAATGACCAAAGTGACCTTTTTCCAAATAGGGATTATGTTAGAAACCCATTTAGAATATTTCACTAGTTTGATAAATTTAGCATCAAGAAGTTTGATAATTTATCTATGACATAAGGTGGAAAATTTAGGTTGAAATTTCCATTGCTTTTGGTGCATAGGTTTGGAATTAGGATAAGTGATGATATTGTGTACCATAATTTTAGGTTCAATACCAATCATTTACTCATAATATCAATTGAATATCTCATAATATTTATCAAAAAATTAACTAAAGTTATCGTGTTCAGTGCGTGTGAGTTCATGAAAAACTATAATAGGTTGAGGGTATGATGGAGTACCATATTTAATATGAGTAGTTTCTTTGATAAGCATAGAATTACCATCTTGGAAATGATATGATGCATTTGATAAAGAAGAAATTGGATTAGATTTAGGGTTTATTTTAGTGATGAAGTTGTTGAAACAAGGGGATTTGTTTTTGAAATTCCAAAGTTTGTGATGTGGCCAAGGAACTTGAGGTTCTCAATAATGAAGTAATTCAAGGATAGATTCATTTCTAGGAAAATTGGGAAGAGGGACATAATAATAAACATATAATTTGAGATCAAGAATATGATTACCATGGTGAATTTGATTACCATGGTTGTCATATGTAAAATGTATCTGATAGACATTTATTGCCTTAACATCTAATGTAATATTGAGAGTAGGAGGAGTAGGTTGATTAGATGAGATTGGTTTGGAATTAATTTAATTTATGGGTAAAAAATCATATGTACTGGTGGGATCTATAGGTGGTAGATAAGATGTGATAATTTCTAGAGGTTCGAGAGGTAAGATTTGTTCTACCACACAAGGAGTATCAAGAAGTGGATTATTATCAAGAAGTACATGACCTTCAGGATCTAATTCAAGATCCATGGAAATGGTGTGAATTTCCCTATTAAAGTCATGTATTTTTGCTAAAGTTTCTTGATAATGTTGAACATCCAAGTCTCAATATTGAGCTTGGGCCATGATGTAATTATTGTCATAGGTTGGAGAAATGGTACATGCTTGAGATTTAGGTGGAGTTTTAAAAGGGGAAATTTTGAGGTCACTAAAATTTCATGGAGACGTGATTAAAGGATTTTGGAATAGTTTTTCCACTCCCTAATCATTATAGGTGAAGGTGTCTTCTGATTAAGAATGTTCCTGACCATTGCATGGAGGGGGGAAATTAGTGATCTCATTAATGAGAGGAATAGTGTGATCGCAAGGTAATAAATAAGGAGGAAGCCAATCTAATATGTAAAGAGGTATCTTAGTAGTGTTGTAATTATGTTTCAAGTCATTAAGTTCATCATAATCAAATAAATGAGAGTGACCTATAATTCTAGATTAATGTTGATAAATTTAGGAAAGAGACCACTATTGATGGTATTAATGGTAGGGATACAATATTGAGATTTTAGATTAGGAAGTTGAATAATCCAATGGTTAAGATCACCCTCATGCTTATATCATCTACCATTATATATGAATTTTATGCATTAGCTACCAAAGGAGGCAACGGATCTCATTCTGTGAGTCCAAGGGAGACTAAGGAGTATGTTATAAGATAGGGAAAAATCAAGTACCATAAGTTTAGTTTGAATAATATTAGGTCTAATTATTAGAAGAAGCCAAATACAACTAAGTTGATTTTGATTAATTTTATAAAATCCATGATAGGTGAGACATGTTTCCTTGAGATGATCATTATATATCCAAGTTGTTGTATGAGCCACAAAGATGTCACTTTAATATCAGACCCTTCATCCACAAAGAATTTATGAATAAGGGTAGTATTAATGGCTATTTTAATGAATAGTGGTGGATCATCAACACATAAAAATATCTCATCATTAATCATGTCTTCTTCTATAAATTAAATATAAATATTGTAAATAAGATAAATAGATTCAATGGTATGCAATTGGTAGGTTAAGGCTTGATAGAGGGTGGTTATTCATCTATAGAGGATGGATCTTCAATTTATTGTAATTTTTGTATAAGGAACTTGTGATGATAATGGGAAGTATGGAATAAATCCATAAGTGGAATCTTTCAAGGCATGGAGTTAAGTTCTTTGAGAAAGTTCCAATGAGATTTAGAATAATAACTAGTGTGAGGTTTAGAAGGTAAAGTATATCTTCAAGGAATGAAAGTTGTTGGGGGTTTGGAAGAAGGATGTGGTTCCTCATGGGCTTCCAAAACTAGATTAGTGGTTGTATTATCTTTAATAATTTGTTCCTCCAAATATGGTTTCTTAGGTTTTGTGATAGGATCTTTGTGAGCTAGCTTGTGATGATAGTTAACCTTGGTAGCATTAACATATTGAGAATTGTTGTAATATTGGTCATAGTCAGCATTAATATGATAAACATACTTAGTATTTTATTGATGATTATATGTGGAAAACTATTTTTTGTTATTAGAAGAAGAAGGTTTAGGAGCTTGTCTTTTTTGAGAAGTAGTGTTATACTCTTGACAACGGAGTTGAATAATGGCTTCATTATTGAAGGAATCACCAATCATGTAGGAGACATCAAATTTAGTAAATCCTCAAAAGTTTCATGGGAATGACCAATGTCATCATGGAACAAAAAACTGATTAGTGTCATACTATTTAGGATGATTATTGGGATAATTAAATGGTTTAGAGGGTGGTGAGAAGTGTTTCATTTGCTGCATAGTTAGTGGTATGTGAGACTATGGGGGGTGTCTTCTTTGAAAACTCTTGATTTGTTTTGATAATTATTTTTGATGATGACATTAGTATAATTTTGAAAATATCCTTTAATGAACTCGGTATTAGGTTTGAATTTCTTCATGAGGAAGTCTTGACATTTGGCTTGGTTAAAAGCTATGTTAAGTATGTGAGGAACAAATGTTCAAACCTTATATTGAAGTAAAGGATTTAAATATGTTATAAAGAGTTTATACAAATTATCATCAGTCATGTTATGGTTGGCCTTATGGGTAAGATATTTTCATTGTTTGATAAAATCATGAGCTAATTTAGTGGGAGATTGATTAGCATTGATGAAATGGCTAAGCCAATTTTTAAGAAGATCATTATGTTGAAATTATTTAACTAGAGGATTGGCTAAATCCTAAAGATGACAAATGTAATGTTGGGGAAGTTTGTTATACCATTCCAATACATCACCAATAAATGTTTTAAATATAAGTTTAGTTTTGGTGAAAGTATTAGTTTGGATCCACTCTTCATAAAGATTGCCAAATACTTTGAGAAAGGATGCAAAGTCTTTAGTCCCATCATACTTGATAGCTAGATATATACTACCAATATCAATGAAAATGATGAAAGGAGCTAAAGGCTTATTTTTGGATATTTTTAAGAATTTTTAGAGTCATGATAGGTTGAGGAATAACATTTATTGAGGCATATCTAAGAGGTGGAGGAATAAAATTTGGATTAGTTTGAGGATTAATAACTAGAGGTTGATTAGGCATATTGATCAAATGATGTTATAATTGCATCATTTGGGAAGTGTTATAAGTTTGAATTATGTTCATTTTCTGTATGACTTGTGCAAGAAGTTGAGTCATATCAATTAGTAGGTTGGTGTTTGTAGGAGATCACCCTGAATTGGTATTAGGGGGAGGGTTATTGGAAGGTGGATTACTAGTGGGATTGTTGGATAGACTTGTGTCAATTTATCCCACATTCTATTGAAAAGCTTGAAGATGAGAACTATCTTGATACATACAAAAAGGATTGAATCCACCTACTTTGTCATGTGGTATTATTTGAGCCATGTTACAATTGACAGAAAAAGGAGGGGAAGAAGTGCTCCAAGAGTGAGGCTTCTTTTGGGAGGTAAAGAGAGGGAGAAAAGATTACCCCATATATTTTATAAATGGATTTAACTTTTCCAAGAATATTTTAATATGGGACTTTATAATATTTTGAGGAAATCAATAGAATGCTAAGGAATGAAAATTAGAGAACTAAGTCATCTAGATAGGAGAACTAAGGCTATAAATAAGAGTATAGAGTCAACCAAGTCAAATTAGTACTACTATATAGAGGGTAGAAGAGTATAGAGTCGACCCAATTGACTTAGTATTGTAAATAGGGGAAAAAATAACCTAATAAGGATATAGAGTCCACTAGGTTGACTTAGTATTGTAACTTAATTGATATAAAGGAGTACTGGGTCAACCAGGTTGACTTAGTACTATAGTCAAGGAAATAGATAGTCTATAATAGACTATGTTGAATAGAATGATAGTGTGATAGAAATAGGGATAGATTTTGCAATGTAATTTGAAGAAATAAATGGAATAAAACACATAAATAATTACATCAATAAAAATGATCCAATTGGGGTATAAAGCATAAAAACTTACACCAATGCTGGTCAATGTAAGTTTTTACAATACAACACACAATGATTAGAGAGCAAGCAATCAAATAAAAAGTAAATGCTAACTAAGTGGTCATACTAAGTGTTGTTATATTATTATAAAGTACTATTTTATGTTTGATAGGGAAGCTGGATAAAAATTGGGAACTAGAAGCAATCTATGGATAGTTTCAAAATATTTAGGCTGAAAGGGATTTGTGTTGGCAATGTTACTGACTTAGTATTGAGGCCTACCCCTTCACTTCATAATCTTGAAGAGATAAGGGTATTGGGTACTTTACCAATATATAAAATTAACCACATGTTTATACTTGGCTCGAAAACCAAGTTATCTCCCACTTTGGTGATGAATTTCATGTAGGTAAGCCTTGGGAAGACAAATCAGTGTCCCACAGTCACACTACTAATTATAAATGTCTATGGATTAACTAGTATCATTGATCTATGTCATTATTTCATAGTTATAACTACCTATGGGAAAACTAAGGGAACTAATTTTTTATCATGCCTTGACATACCATCTTGCCATTCTTATGTTTTATTTTTCTATTAAAGCCAATTGTGCTTATTTTGCTTAAATTAGATGCTACACTAGTTAGATTCCTCCACTGTAAGGTGGAACTATAGTGAATTGATGTCCCATCTTGGTTCTATGTAGGTAGTGTTCAATTTACATTGAGATCAACTCAGTCACTCTTTAGCCACACTCTTGCCATTTTGTGAGTAATTCTATGTTTGGACGCTCTTGTCATTTTATGATCTTAGACTGTTTAGTGTCTTGTCATTCTCCATTTGAGTTAAGGTGCTCCAAAAATTCCAAAAACATTAGTAAAACCATTTTATTAAAACCAAAAACATTTACCACTTATTTTCCTTAAATATTTTGGGAACCCTCACTAAATCACAAGAAACCACTTGTCATTTAGTTTCCCCATCCTTACCATCCTTTTGTCCCATGCTCTCACCATTTTTCAAGCTCATTCCCATATCATTCTATAACATTCATCATGTTTTCTCTCTCATCATTTTTCTTATATCTTATTTCATGGGAGAAATACATTTGGCCTAAATTTTTTGTTGGATATCATGTCCATGGGACTATATAGGTAGCATCCACTTGCTTAATGCATTTAGAGCTAGTTCGGCCACCCCTTCCTTTTATTCTATTTTTACTATCTTGTTTGTTTGTTAAGTTATCCCATATTTTTTAGAAGCAATGTTCATCATCTTGTTTATGTTATGTTGTTTGTACTAACATTGTAATTTACAATTGTTTGTTTGAGTGTTTCTCTTTGTTTGTTTTGTTTCTTACTTTTATTGGTGTTTTGTTTGTCTATTTGTTTATTTGTTTGTTTGCCTATTTATTTTATTTATTTTTGTTCCTTGATTCAATCTATGTGTATGTTGACCATTTTTGCCCAATAGGCCAAAAATTGGTCCCCCCTTTTTTCATACTGTTCTGAGCCAGTACTTTTGATTTTTGCATGAGTCTTTCCATTTCTACAGACTCTGGAAGTTTTCTACAGACTTCACAAGGACTTCTACGAACTCTGCAGGTGTAGTCTTTTGGCAGACGAAGAACCAGTTCAAAGAGTGCAAGGTTTTACAAAGCTTCTTTAGACTCTTGTCTGAAGAAATTCACAAGGAAAGAAAGCTAAAATGGTTCAAGGACACTTTTCCTTAAGGTTGGAAGAGTGGTTTAATGACATAATCTTTCCAAGAATTAGCACCATTGAACCGTTGAACCATTGAACCAGTTCAATGCCTTGGTTTAATTCCTTGGTTCAATCAACAAAGTTCATTACTTTGGTTTAAAGCTAAGTTCATCGGCAGGTTCAATCAAATGGTTCATCACTTCGGTTCAAAGCCTTGGTTCAATTGGCAAGTTCAATCAAAGTTCATTACTTTGGTTCAATCAAATGGTTCATCACTTCAGTTCAAAGCCTTGGTTCAATCGGCAATTTTAATCAAATTTCATCACTTTGGTTCAATCAAATGGTTCATCGGCTTGGTTCAATGCATTAGTTCAACATTTTGGTTCAATGCCAAGTTCATCAGTAAGTTTAATCAAATGGTTCAGTTCATCGGGTCAATCCAAATGGTTCAATAGGCTTCGTTCATCAAATGGTCCAACAAACATTTAAACCATTAAACTAGTTCAATGAATTGGTTCAATGGTTGGTTCAAAGGAGCGGTTCAATCAAAGGTTCAAGCCTCCCAAAGGACAAGTGCCCTTATAAAGGGTAGTTCTAAGTTTAAGAACCCTTGCGGAGGGCAGGGAGCACTTCAAAGAGGCCACAAAGAAGTGGCTAAGATCTTTCAAAATTTTGTTAAGGCAAAGTCATGAATTCTTTCAAACTTTTATCCAAAGGATTTCCTTTGGACAAAAAGTCTGAAAGAATTCTGGGAAACCATGAGAAAAAATCCTGAGAGGAAATTTCCAAAGGCAAAGTCACAAGGCAATTCTTACAAACTTTTTGTCCGCATGAAAAAGCCTGAAGTAAGAAAGCCCATGAGAAAAAATCCCACAAAAAATCCCATGGGGAAAAGGCTGAAGTAGAAAGCCAAAGGAATTTGTCAAGGACAGTGACGTCCCAGAAGCCATCAACTTTAAGAACATAGACTAGCCATTGGTTTTCAAACTATGACGGCCCTGTGAACATCAATTTTACACCTAGAAAGCCAAAGCGTGGAAGGTGTCAAGTGGCAAATGTGGAAGGCTTTGACATGATTTTTTAGGCATAGTGGAACATTCCACATGTCCCTTGCAAGGCTCAGTAGAAGCTGACAAGTGTCAGCCTCCGCAGTCTCTCTCTTTTGTCCTGCAAGAACTGTGGTGGGCCCCAGACAAATTGCTAAAGAAAGCTAAAGCTAACACATGTCCTCTTCCATAGGACCTTCAAAGGGTGCCTAAAGCTTCCATGAGTCAAGTGGATGCTGCCTTGTGTCCTGCCCATTTTACAGTGGGACACGCCATGTGTCACTCATTAAAATTAGCAAAAAATGGCCAAGGCAAGTAGTGAGAGCCCAAGGAACACAGTGACCCACTAGAAGATAGCCCTCGAGGGCTAAAAGAGCAAAGAAGAGATAAGGCAAGGAGGAAGATGAAGTTCAGGAAAATACAAAGTAGCCCAAGTGGTGAGGAGAGGCAAGTTATTTCTAGATGGTCATCAAATGGTGCAATAATGAGCGGTGTGGTCTGCTTTCTCCATTTGGCATTTACGAGGGGACAAACTGCAGTCTATTTGTAGGAAGAGAGTAGTCTATTTTTAGAAAAGAGGCATGGCCATGTTTTTCAAATTTATGTGGAACGCTTAAGTCAAAGTAGGAACTAACAATCAAACAGCTCCCTCTTCCCAAGGCTCAGAGTGCACATGGGCTAGCTTGAAAAAAGAGCACCAAAGTCTTTCCCAAAAATCACCAAGTTCTCTTCCTCTCTCTATATATTATAAAGATTCTCATTTGAGAAAGGATCCACTCTCTTAGCCTTAAGGCAAAACTCTGCCCAAAAATCTCTCGAGCTTCTAAGGCAAAGTTATGCCAGATTTTACCTTGGATCAGGACTTAGCATTTTTACCTCTATCTGGACTAGTACTTTAAAGTATATGTCTATGTTCTTATTTTGTGTTAAGTCATTGTCTTTCATGCTTTTCATAGATCGATTATAGCATGTCCAGTGCATTGTGAAGTCTCTTTTCTGCAGCTCTGCCAGAAGTGTCTATAGCAAGAATATAGGTGCATGTGAATAGGCTGTCAAAGTGTGTCTCAGAACACCTTTGCTAGTTCCTTCCTCCCTGTATCTCTACGGACCCCTAACTCACTAAAACATAAGATTTTCCCATGTCAGATGAAGTGTATGGGTGTTTCTTCCTGGTGAAAAGTGTATGTTCAGGATAGGTGGGTCAACTTTTTTGGTGTATCATCTTTTCATTTTTAGGCTTAGGTTCTATTTTCAGCATCTCTCTCTCCCTTTTCACCCCACCCCCTTTTCTTACATTTTTTTGTTAGCATTATGAGAAACTAAGTCCTAAAAGAGACATTAGAGGGAGCTAGCCCTTATCTAGAGACTCTCCCCTCCAGCTTCACCGATCTCACAAGCGAGAGGGGAGTTTCCATTGTTGCATGTGGAATGGCGGGAGCTAGGTGTCCTACCCTGGGTGCAATCCACTACGTCAACAGTGTATTCATTAGGTTATTCCTTGCACATTATTCTTGAATCCATCCATATTCATACATCAACATTGTCATCATGTTTTTTATCATTGGTGTATTTTTTCCATTGAGTATTAGATCAGGTGTTAGTCCTTATGCATATTTCATCCAAGTCCTCATGGTGTTCTATCATGATGTCTATCATCATGTGATAAATCAAAAATTAGATTGAGTAGTCTGCATAGAAATGCAACATCGATATCTCATTAACACCATCACTAGCAACATTATCGATCTAATCAAAATCATATCCCAACTATAGTAATTAAATAATGATATAATTTTCCTTCTTATTAGTTTAGATGAGTATCTCCCTACTAGTAAGTTTCATAGTTCATCTTTATCCTTTATACCAATTTTCCATCATGTTTGTTGTTATCTTCCATGCCATGTTTTCCATAATTAGGGTCTAATGATTATAACCACCTTTGGTAAAATCATTGTATACCATCCCACTTACATTCTCAATAATTCTAACTACCTTTGGGAAAATCACTATGTTTCCATCCAATTAAGAGTTAATGATTATAAAAAATCATCCACTTTATTTTTCCCAATCAAGGCATTTTTTTATCCTACTAATGATTATAATTGCATATGGGTGAATCATTATTTTTCCCTTTCACTGATTATAACTACTTTTGGGCAAATCAGTCTCTTGATACCCTAATCATATTTTGATGATTATAACTACCTTTGGGAAAATCATCACCTTTTTTATCCAATCTATATCGATGATTATAAATACATATGGGAAAATCATCTTGTTTATTTGTCCTAAATTGGAAATCTCTATATAACACAAATTACAACTACCTTTAGGAAAACTAGTGCAATCTAATCCATCATTTCATCTATTTGGTCCACTCATTTCCTTCTTTTAAGGGACCATCTATTTACCCCTTTGATAATTTCTCCCTCAAGGCAACACCTATAGTTCATCCATTTCCATTGAATTCATAGGCCTATAGGACCTTTTCAATATTTGAGAAGATGTTACTATGCTTACATCTTGCAATGCCTTCCCAATTAAGGGAAAATTTTAGACATCTAAAACTAGATACTAATGGCTTCATACTATAATTTAGATTAAATATTACCAAAAATTTTAAATTAAGCCTAAGAATCACTAAACATCTAAATTTTGGCTTCATAAAATACAATTTATCCTATAAACCTATTAAATGGGGCAAATGCATACATGAATTAAATCAAATCTTGTAACATTCAAAAAATCATAAATTAAATTAATTAAAATTCTAAACCTAATAAAATTCCTAATTGAATTATCCATAATAAATTAATGAATTATCAAAAAGGAAATTTAAAAATCAAATAATATCCTAGGAATTCATAATTACCTTTTTGTGAGTTGTCAAATATCTTTAAAATATCTCAACATGCCTATTCATTGTTAATCATTACCATTTTACACCTTTTAAATCTATTGGGGTTAATTAAATCACTTAGGCTATTTTTGAACCCATTTCATATTTAAACTACACATTAACTCACCTTGAGTTGGGGTTAGTTTCTAAACCTATAAATACAAGTATTTGCCTCTTCATTTGGGGAGCTTGAGCATAGTAAAGTTATAATGCTATTTTTAGAAAAAAATTGCATGACAATAGTGTTATAATTCTAAAATCACAAGCCAATACATCAAGATACATCAAGAAATCATAAGCCAAACATGGTTCTAAGGAGAAAAGGAGCCACACAACTCCATTTTTCAAAGAATTCTTGAGCACAAGCTGAGCAAGCCAAAAGAACACATCATTTAGAGCATTCAAGGAAGGTAAATAATTTGTAAGTCATCTTAATTTTAGTTTATATTTTTCATTTTTGTTTCACTAAGATCCCCCCTATGATCTAAGAAAGTAAGAGTTATGCATGTTAGTGTGTTTTTATTCAAGTTTTCTTACTTTTTTTAACATATGATCTAACCACCCTTCTTTGATCCCTTGATCACACCTACAAGAAAGAAAGCATAAATAATTGATAAAGTGTGAAAATATTATGTGTACTCACATGACCCACTCAAATCTCATCACATGTCACTCTAGCTTAATAGGGGATGGTGCTTTGCGAAAGAACATCAGAACACACAACACTGAGGCTAAAAAAAAGTTGCAGTATTTTAAAGAAAAATAACTAAAATTTAAATGATGGAAAGGTAAATAGATAAAAAATTAAATGGATGCATACATTTAATTACATTTATAATTGGATGGTTGTGTTGAGCTTAACATACCCCCATTTCTAAAAAATGGGGACCCTTATGTTAAGTTATGCAAATTTATACCTAAAAATTGAAAATTTAATTGAATAGAGTGTTAATAGCATGTTTTCACAATAATTTTTATTTTAAGATCATCCACACCTGGTATGGTTAGCATATTTGTGCATAATTATGGTTTTCCCTTGTCTATAATTTCTAACTTTAGATCTCTATGTTTTCTAACTACAGGTCCAATAAGGTCTACTTGGAATGAACAGTGTTTAGGTTTCATTATTTTAATGTTAACTTGATTCTTTACTAGCTTTGTATATTAAAAATCAAGTCAAATTTATAAACCCTTAGTCTAAGTTTAATCTAAGTACTTGATTTGAATCTAGTAGGAACTTTTTACATATGAACATTTTAACTAACACTATGGGTTTGGTTTATTTTTATCCTAAGGATAGTCATGTTTTATAACATGACCAAACCTTAGTATAACAACCATTTTTGGTCCCTTTTATGTCCAAATACCCCTTCATCCTTTTATTATACTTGCAGTCTTAGCTAAATGCAAGGTCCTTTTGTTATGTTTCTAACTTTTGGGACTTATGTGTTTGGCATTTATTTTTAGGACTTATCTTTCTACAACATTTTCCCTAAAAAAATTTCAAAGCATACCCTTTGGGATTTTCTAAAATTACACTTAAATATTTTGAAAATACCCTTTGGGTTTTATAAAATGACCCTTCAGACTTTTATCCGATGCAAAAAGCTCGAAATAATTCCCCACAATAATCTTGCCAATGCAATTTTCCTAAAATAGAGGCCAAAAGGCACATACCTTTTGTGATTTATGAAACTTACCCTTCAAAAGTTTTGTCAAGTACACTTTCCCTACAAAATTACCTTTTAGCCTTTTCAAAATAGCCCTTTTCCCTTTTAGATTACCCTTTGGGCTTTTTGGAATGCCCTTTTGGACTTTTTCAAAGTGCCCTTTGGATCTTCTAAAAGTGCCCTTCAAAACTTTTGAAAATAAACCTTTGGTATTTTTTTCATCACTACCTCATCCTACAAAATAATTTTCCTAAGACAATTTCCCCAAGACATTGATTTCATAAGACTCTTTTATGCCATGTTCATTTTAATATGTTTTTAAACTTAGCCTGAGACTTTGCATTGAGGCCTTTATTTATTAATGTGAATGAGAAAATTAATTTGGAACTCTAGCTTAAGTTATTATTATTCCCATGCCCTAACTTCAATATTTCCTATTGTTCACAAGGAACCAATAATGTTTGACTTCTCATATCATAATCTATGTCATGCATTTACTCAAATGGATGATCAGACGAAGCGATATCAATACTGGAAATATAAACCCAGCTTAAAGCTTGAGCATCTTTCAAAGATCCCATGATGTGCATTCATCTAGATGAAATACATCTAATGGTGTGAGTGGATACTAAATTTTCATTAGACTAAATAAGATGCTGCTACATGGCTATAAAATGCTAGCTCGATAAAATTAGTAGAGGGTAGAGTGTAGAAAACCCACAGGACTACCAAGTGGCATGATCTTAGGGATTAATATAGATAAGAACCAATATCACTAAAGCCCATATATCATGATCTAATGGAGCATGTATTCTCACCTAAACTAGATCTAATGACATGAGACCAAGCTACGAAATTAAACATATGACCCTTGTTTATGACATAAACTTAGGCTAAAAACCTTATGACATATCTTTTATTATTTATAGGGTCATTTTAATATGATCTAGACCTAGCTTAAAACATTGATCTAAGACTTTGATTTAAGCTTTTTAGGTTCCCTGATTCCTAACTTCAATATTTCCTATTGTCTATAAGAATCGATCTCTCTAGGATTAAGGGACATGTTTCTGGGATGATCATGGCTTCACCCCTTCTAATTTTTATAAAAAATATTTCTTATGTTGCAAGATCAATGAAATATAATTTGATAATAATTTTTTTTTAATGTATTCATGATTTAATTTTAAATTGATCTTTATTAGCTATTGGTTCAAGATTAATTGGATTCATTTTTAAGCCGTGTATAATGGTTTAACCTAGGTCCCATTTTGAATTAAATTTAAACTTGTATGGGAATAGTTATCCATGATAGAAAATTAGATTAAAAAATCTATGTTATGTCTTTTTTATATCCTGTGCCCCTTGGTCTATTTAATATTAACATGGTCTAACTAATATTGGGTCCCCTTTATTATCCTAGACTTAACCTAAAGTTTTAAATTGCATTTATGCAATAAAAACCTTAGGTTAAACCTTATGCCATGTCTTATATTCATAGGATCCTTTTTTTATGTTTCTAGCTTAGGCTAAAAACTCTATGCTATGTCTCTTTTATTTAATGGGGTCCCTTTTATTATGCTTAAGGCTTATCTTAAATGTTCTCATCCTAAGGTCTTAAGTCATGTTTATTTGACAAAAAATAAAACCATAATATGAAAAATTTATATTAAGTTCTATATGTTCCTCTAACCGTAATTAAACATTTTGCATCTTTATAGGATCTATGATCCATGTTTACTCTCACAAAAATGATTTGATGGTGCGTACCAAGTCAACATTTCAATAAAGTTCTAGGAAAAGTGAGGTGTTGATAGGTGTCACCATTTCACTAAAAGGATATTGAGTATCCAATGGTGGTCTACCTCTCAGATCAAGATATAATGGAGTGCATTTTCCCAGACATAATTAATCAAATGGGGCAAGATTGAGTTGGAATTTTTAATGAGCTACGAAAATCCCATGGGATTGCCAAGTAGCACAACCTCAAAGCCTAGTACAGATTAAAGCCTAGGCATCTTCCATGATCAATGACACATATTTGATTGTCCAAGAGAGATCTAAAGGTACATGATTGACGTGGAATTTTCAACATAGCTCAACGTAAACACACTAATGACATATGTCATAATCATGGGAAACATAGCCAAGATAGCCAATGGTGTTCAAATCCTAGGATTAAGATCAATGGCTTGTGCCAATCCATGAAAGGATAATTTGATGGTGTAAGGTGAGGGGAGATTTTAAAAGAAAACAATCATTATTTGAACATTGATGAGAATTTTTTCCATGAAAGTACCACAGGGATGCCACATAAGTGCTAAGATGATGCTAGATAAGTAAAAAAGGAACAATACCTAAAGATTTAGTGGACCCATGAAAACCAAAATACAAATACATGATCTAAGGCATAATTCTCACTTAAGTCTAAATGTTCCCACCATTTAAGCACTACAAAATATTTTAAAAAGCCTCAATTTGACCCTATGATAACCATAAATCAAGCCTAAGAATTTGAACTATCATGAATGCAATTATAATTCAATTCATAATTGGACTATTGACCACTAGTGAGAAATTTAATAGAAGTCTGTGACCACATGAAATTTATGAAATAGATTGTTTATGGACCAGTCTATTAAAAGGAAAAGGTCATTTAAACTAGAATGTAATTGAAAGGACACCTATCTTATACACTTATAAAAATGTAATTGGATGAGACTAACCAATATACTACCATGATCTAATATAAAATGGGTATTGTCCATTATCAAAAGGAGGGGGTTCTTAGAGCCAAAATTAATTTGTAAACTTAGAGAAAATAATATAAGCAAGGAATTTTTCCAAGATCATCCATTATTTGTCTATGTGTTTTCTATCATGGCCTCTCTCTCATTTTCTTATTCTTATTTCCAGATTTGAATGGTTCTTATAAATTCTTTGCATGCACCTTTGATTTTAGAATTGTTAACTTGTGCCAGTTCTAGGTTAACTAAAAGTTTTTAGGTTCATTTCATTTTCTTTACCCTTCTTGCATTTGGGCTAATGTTGTTTGCTTTCAAGGGTAAAATCTTTAAAGTGAACCTGGTTCTTATTTTCATTGTTTCCATATTCCTTAGAAACTTTCCTAATATGTGATAGGATTTGAGCCTATTCTATTTCATGCCAAATATTGGTTAAGCATATGTCTACATGAAATTTTAACTTTGTCATGATGTTTGGATTGAAAATCAAAAACATTTATTTCTACCCTACCCTTCCTTTTGATTCTTTTTTAAAAAAAATCACCTTAGTTTAATTCTCATTTTAAATAACCATATTAGATTAAACTTTAGATTAGTTCTTCATCATAATTCACTATTCTTAGACTATATACTCCATATATTACATAGATCTACTATTTGGCCATGGTGGCTCCTAACCACCAAACATTATAAATATTATGAAATAGTTCACTTGTTGTGTCTCTATTTGATCGACAGATAATAGGATTATCACAATCTACAACTCATGTTATTAATTATTTGAATTCTAAAATGAGAAGTGTTTTCTAAACACTCTAAGCACTTATGATACACATTTAAGCATCAATATGTAGAGCTTCGTTGGCATTAGAAAGAGGGCTAAATAAATATTTATGAATTTATAGAATATTTTCTAATTTTGGTGCATTTGTTTATCAAAGATTGGTGTATTCTTTGTATATTTTTGTGATCCTGTTCTAAATTATGAAAAATCATCAACATTTATGGTTTTAGACTAGTCTTTGGGCTTCTTTTAGCCAAATATTGATATTTTTGAAGACCCATGGATATTCGTGCAAAGGTAGTTCATGCCTTGTGTATTCCCCACATTTAAGGTTAGTAATAGAATTTTTTTATAAAGATTGATTGATTATTTTCAAATTTGAGTTTATTAAAACTTAGAAATGTAAATATCCCTCTCATTCATTAGTTTATATGTATCTTTGAGCTTATTTAGTTAAAGATAGTCATGTTTTACATGTAATTGGAAAAAAATGGCTTAACATGTAAACTTAATTATTATATTTTGAAAATATCAGTTGATGCATCATATTTTAAACATGTTTTAAGGTCATAAGATGGAATTTCCAAAAGTGAGACTAAGGTGAGCATAAAATTTTAAGGTCTCAACCAACTTCACCAAGACAAGGTGCTTATGTGTTCAAGATATGGCTTGGCTAGGTGGTTACTCTATCAATGTACTAGGTATAATACATGATCTTACTCAAAATCTTAAAATTTATTTTACTTAATTTATTCCTAACAATGTTATCACTGTTAAAGAGTATATTAAATCATTCAAGGTTGTTTTGAGATTTTAAAATGTAGTTTATGAAGATGTAGTGTGTAGAATGTTCCCATTCACTTTCAAAGATGTTGCATATGACTGATTTCTCAGCCTACCTAAGAATTACATTTTAATAATATCTTCATTGATCAATTTGGAAAAATTATCATTCCATGCACCCTTTACTAATAGTTCATCACAGTAAAGAGGGATTTTAATGAGACCATAAGAGCCTTTAATTCTAGGTTCCAAAAGATGTTTATCAAGACCATGGACCCATATAAACCTAATATATATTTGGCTTTAGATATTTATAAGGATGCCTTAGACCCCATTACCTCTATATTCTTAAAAATATCTACAAATGCTATCAATATATTAACATTGGCTTCTATTAAATCTTTGATAATTAATGACTAGATGCAACCCCAAGGTCAAATGGCATACTCTACCCCTAATTCCAATGAGAATATACCTACTTTAAGCAAATGTATAGCTTCTAACTAATTACTATTGAGTTATCCATATCTTGGCCAAAACTTAGGGTTCCTAAATAGCATTTCTAGTGGGCTTCATCCACAAAATCATGAAACTCTAATGCCAAAATTTAGAAATAATGCTCTAATTCATGAGCCTGAAACACCAAAAAATTCAAATGACTTGATATTAAAAATGGTCCAACAATCAAACACTAACTTTCTTTAGTTTCAAAAACAAGTAGGAAATATAGGGGAGGGATCTAACAAAAACTATGCTTCTCAAAGGTTCAATAGGCCTCCAAATAGGTTTCATGATGACAACAATAGTGGATCATATAAAAACATATAAATTAATTTCTATGATATGGATTTGGCTAATCATTATAGTTTTTTGTATCATCTCAAGGTGAAAGGGATATAAATAAAATCATACCTAGCCAAGATAATATTATAGGGATATCTATCTTTACAAGGACATCTCAAGGTTTCATGATAGAGGCTTTTGATTTTCCATTTGAAGATGCAAGTGAAACTAAAGATACTCTGGAAGAAGGAAAAACTCTTTAAGATGAGCATCCCCATGAACAAGATCAAATATAAGTTGACTTCTCTACTAAAGATAGCTATGAGGACACTTAATATGAAGTCACTAATGAAATAAAAGATACTACTAAATAAGATGACCATGTGGAGAAATTACACTAGGATTTCTTGAAAGAAAATGAGGTGTCCCAAGAAGGCAATGTTTTCTTAGTAATCCCAAAATTAGATGAGCTATAATTCAATTGGGTAGAATAGTTGCCTTTCTTCATCAAGGAAAAAGATGAAGTGGTTGAAAATAATTAATAATTATCATATGACTTCATCAAAAGGTCAGGAGTATGGGACCAACATATTTTTGATGGTAAGATTCTAGATGAACATCATTCAACTAATCATGATGAAGAAGCCTTTTGGGATGACTTGGAAGATTTTTGTGCAAATATTGGTAATCCATTCCCACCTCAAAAATAACCCAATGAAAACATCAGTCTAAGGATGCTAGTTAAGCTACCATTATTAATTAAAGATGATAAGCTACTATCTATCTATGGATGAAGCATAACTAGCACTTCTATTGCAAAGTAGAAGAATTTGGGATGAAGATGATTGGGTTTTAAACACATATCTTCAACCTATGTACTAGAGAATGGAAATAGGAAACCAAGATACATCACCTAGAAGACACAAGCATGCACATGCTCCTATTCATAAGTAAGGGCCACTAAATGGAAATAATCATGCCTTAAGATTCTATTTTAGGATATATAACTTTCTATTTGATTTTGAAGGTAATTTCATTATGCAGTTAGTATAGGGATTAGATTAATCTATTTCTTGTTCTTTCCTTCCTATCCCTTGTTTGTATATAGTGCCTATACATATTTTTTTGCTTCCTCTTGATTTGTTTCTTTATTCTAATAAGTCTTTTGGATAGCCCTTACTTCAATCTTCACCTAATTACTCAAGAACTCCATAAGTTTAGGAATGTAGGTATGAACCTTAAGCAAGTATTGACCATGGATTTGAAATGCAAGCTGTATGTTATAGTTTGGAGGAACTGGTAAGGATTAGTAGGTAGGTTAACTATTCCATAAGATCTTAAACATTATTTTTATCTAAACTTATCTTTAATGAGAATTTCAAATTTGGGATGAAAGTTTAAACTATTAAGACATAGTCATGTTTAGAATTAACAAACATTATTACCTAGGACAAAGGTTACAACCATATTTCATTGTCTAAAGATCAAACATTTGACTAAATCCCTAAACCTAGCTAACTTGGATCCTAACCTTTGTGAGAAAGCCAAGAATGACCTAAAAATATAAAAATAAGAAATTATCACAAAATTCAAAGAGCTTTCTAAAGCAGAGGTGGTTTGGGTAATCTCCACTATTGTTATGGATGCTTGGATGGTATTGGAACAAGGCCTTGAGTAGAGCCAAAGGCATCTCTATCAGGGCTATGGATGTATAGCTAGTAGTAGAGAAATGCCCAAGCCTTCCCTAAGCTAAAGCATGATTTTTAATGAATATCCAAACATGTTTTAAGTGAATGTTAATGTTAAAGGCATGAAATATACAAGTTGTCCCCTAAATCCCATGGCAGATAGTAAGTGGTATCAAAACACACACATAACATGACTAGGTCTTGATGTTTGATCCTAATTTTACATATACAAGACTTGTTTCAATAATAAATTGATCTAAATAATGGTGACTAATCAAGTGGAATAACTAAATTAATTTGTATTATAAAATAGAGTATTTGAATCCTAACATATTACTATGTACCCCCAAAAGTCACCATTTATTGAGGTCAACATACCCTCATTCCTAAAAAATGGGGACTCTTGTGTTAAATTATTCAAATTTGTACTTAAAATTGAAAATTTACTTGATTAGAGTGTCACTAGCATGTTTACATAGTATTTTTATTTGAAGATCATCCACACCTGGTATGGTTAGCATATTTGTGCATAATTCTAGTTTACCCTTGTCTATAATTGCTAACTTTGGATCTTTGTGTTTTCTAACTCTAGGTCCAATAAGGTCTACTTAGAATGAATAATGCTCGGGTTTCATGATTTTAATGTTGACTTGATTCTTTACTAGTCTTTGGGCTGTTGGAAATCAAGTTGAATTGCTAAACCTTTAGTCTAAGTTTAATCTAAGTACTTGATTTGAATCTGGCAAGAACTTTTTATGTAGGAACATTTTAAATAATGTTATGGGCTTGGATTATTTTTATCCTAAGGCTTAGTCATATTTTTCAACGTAACCAAACCTTAGTCTAACAACCATGCTTGGTCCCTTTTATGTCATGAGACCCATTCATCCTTTTATTATTCCTACAGTCTAAGTGAAATGCAAGGTCCTTTTGTTATGTTTCTAACTTTTAGGGCTTATGTTTTTGGCATTTATTTTTTGAACTTATCTTTTTGCAACATTTTCCCCATAAAATTTGTTGAAACATACCCTTCAATATTTTCTAAAAGGACCCTTGAATATTTATAAAATGACCCTTCAAAATTTCATTTTTGGACATTTTTAATGATGCAAAAAGCCTAAAACTATTCCCCACAACAATCTTACTAATGCAATTTTCTTGAAATAGAGGCTAAAAGGCATATACCCTTCAGGATTTGTGCAAGTTACCCTTTAAAATTTTTTAAAGGTCACTTTCCCTACATAATTACCTTTTATCCTTTTCAAAATGGTCCTTTGCCTTCTGAGATTACCCTTTCAGCTTTTTGGAATGACCCTTTAGGCTTTTTGAAAGTGCCCTTTGGATCTTCTGAAAGTGCCCTTCAAATTTTTTGAAAATGACCCTTTAGTATTTTTGTCATCACCACTTTGACCAAAAAAATAATTCACCCAAGAAAATATCCCCAGACACTAATTTCATCAGACTCTTTTTTGCCACAGTCATTTTAATATGTTTTTAGACTTAGCCGAAAACTTTGGATTGAGGCCTTTATTTATTAATGTGAATGAGAACATTAATCTAGGACTCTAGCTTAATTTATTATTATCATGCCATAACTTTAATATTTCTTATTATTCATAGGGAAATAATCATGTTCAATTTCTTGGATCATAATCTATGGCACATGTTTACTTGGATGGATGATTGAACGATGCAAGATCAATGTTGGAAATACATGCCTAGCTTAAAGCTTGAAAATATTTCAAAACTATGAAAATACACATTAATATGAATGAAATACATCCAATGGTGTGAGTGGATATTAAATTTTCAAAGGAAATCAGACCAAATAAGATTCCACTATCAAACATGCTAGATTGATAAAATTGACAGAGGGTAGAGTGCAAAATTCTCACAAGACTACCAAGTGGCATGACCTTAAGGCTTAATATAGATAGGAACCGATCTCATTTAAACCCATGAATTGTGATCTAACAGAGCATGTATTATTGCCTAAACCAGATCTAACAGTGTGAGACTAAGATGGGAAATTAAACATAAGACCCTTTTTTATCACATAAACCTAGGCTAAAAACCTTATGACATATCTTTTATTATTTTGAAGGTTACTTTAATATGATCTAGACCTATCTTAAAACATTGATCTAAAACTTTGATTTAAGATTTTTAGGTTTCCTGAGTCCTAACTTCAATATTTCTTATTGTCTACATGAACTGATCTTGATTGGATTAATGGACATGTTTATGGGATGATCATGGCTTCACCCCCTTCCAATGTTTCTAAAACTTATTGCTTGTGTTACAAGATCAATGGAATATCATTTGGGAATAGACATGTTTAATTTTTTTATGCTTCAATGATAAATTGATCTTTATTATCTATTGGTTCAAGGTTAATGGGATCCATTTTTAAGCAATGTCTAATGTTTTAACCTAGGTCCCCTTTTTAATTAAATTTAAACTTGCATGAGAAAAATTATTCATGCTATAGACTTCACTTAAAAACTCTATTCTATGTCTCTTTTATATCTTGTGACCCCTTTGTCTATTTTACTATTAACATGGTCTAACTAATGTAGGGTCTTGTTTATTATCCTAGACTTAGCCTAAAGTTTTAAATTACATTTATACAATAAAAAACTTACAATAAACCTTATGCCATGTCATCTATTCATAGGTTCCTTTTTTTATATTTCTATCTTAAGCTAAAAACTCTATGTTATGTCTCTTTATTTCATGGGGTCCCTTTTATTATGCTCCAATCTTAGATTAAATTTTCTCAGCCTAATGTCTTAAGTCATGTTTATTTAACATGAAATAAAACCATAATGTGAAAACTTTATACTAAGTTCTATATGTTCCTCAAACCTTACTTAAACATTGTGCATCTTTGTAGGATCTATGATCCACATTAAATTGAATGAAATGATCTGATAATACATACCAAGAAAGGTTTCAATAAATCTCTAGGACAAGTGAGGTGGTGATAGGTGTCACCATTTATCTAAAAGAATATTGAACAGCCAATGATGGTCCACCTCTCGAATTGAGATCTAACGGAGCAAATTTGCATGGATAAAATTGATCAAATGGGGAAATATTAAGTTTGACTTTTTAATGAGCTATAGAAAGCCCATGGGACTACCAAGTGGCACAACCTTTAAGCCTAGTAAATATTAAATCCTAGGAATATTACACATTAAATGGCATGTATTTACTTTCCCAAGAGAGATCCAATGGTGCATGATTGATGTGGAATTTTCAACATGAATCAAAGAAAACATGGTAATGGCATGTGTCATAAGTATGGGAAACATAGCCAAGATAACTATCAGCATTCAAATCATAGGATTGATATCAATAACCTATGTTAATTTATGCAAGTTTAATTTGATGGTGAAAGGTGAAGGGAGGATTTTAAAAGGAAATGATCATTTTTTGAATACTAATGAGCATTTTTTCCATGAAAGTGCCACAGGGATGCCACAAAGGTGCCATGATGATGCCATATAAGTGGAAAATCAATAGGAACTAAATATTTAGTAAACCCACAAAAATCAAAATACAAATACATGATCTAAGTAATAATTCTCACTTAAGTCCAAATGTTTTCACCATTTAAACACTATAAATTTTTCATAAAATCCTCATTTTGACCTTATGATTACCATAAATCAAGCCTAAGAAATTGAACTATCACTAGTGCGAGTATAATTCAATTCAAAATTATATTGTTGACCACTAGTGAGCAATTTAATAGAAGTCCATATCCATGTGAAATTTGTGAAATAGATTGTCTATGGATAAGTAAATTAAAAGGAAAAGGTCATTTACTCTAGAATGCAACAAAAAGAAAACATGTGTCATACACTTATACAAATGAAATTGGATGAGACTAACCAACATACTACCTTAATCTGATATAAAAGGGCTATCATCCATTGTCAAAAGGAGTGGGTTCTTAGAGCCAAAATTACTTTGTAAACTTAGAGCAAATAATACAAGCAAGAAATTCTACAAACATTATCTAGTATTTGTCTATGTGTGGATTATCTCTCATTTTCTTGTTCTTATTTTGAGAATTGAATGGTTCTTATGAATTCTTAGTGTGCACCTTTAATTATAGAATTGTTAATTTTTTTCAATTCTAGGTTGACTAAAAGTTCTTAGGTTCATTTATTTTTCTTTAGCCTTATTGTATTTGATCTAATGTTATTTGCGGGGTAAAATCTTTAAAGTGAACCTAGTTCTTATTTGCATTATTTCCATATTCCTTAAAATATTTCTTGATGTGTGATAGAATTTGATCTTATGTTATTTCATGCCACATACTGGTTATGTGCATGTCTAGATGAAATCTGAACTTTGTCCTGATTTTTGGAATGAAGATCAACAACATTTCTTTCTACCCTACCCTTCCTTTTACTTCTTTTTTAAACTAGATCACCTTAGTTTAATTATCATTGTAAATAGCCATATTGTATTAGCCTTTAGATTAGTTCTTGATCATAATTCACTATTTTTATCATAGATACTCCATACTTTGCATAGATCTACTATTTATCCATGGTGGCTCCCAACCACCAAACATTATAAATATTGTGAAATGGTTCCCTTATTTTGCCTCTATTCCATTAACAGATACAAATATTATCACAAACTACAACTCATGTACCAAGTTCTTTGAATACTAAAATTAGAAGTGTTTTTTAAACACTCTGAGCCCCTATGATACACATTTAGGCATCAACAGGTTATTTGTTGTGTTTGTAGTTTTGATCATAGAGGGAAAAGAGACTACATTTGAAAAACCCAAGAATATAAAACTAAACAGAAAAATCAAACAAATGTAGGAAATCCAAGATAATTGGTGTTATGTGGATAGTACATACTTGGAAATTTGGCAAGCTAGGGTGATAAGTGTTATTTTATACCAAATGACCAAGTCAAAATTTTATAATAAATCAGGTAACTAAAAATCCAAGGCTACTAAAGATCAAAAAATTTAAACAAGTAAATCTTAAGTAAGAAAGGAAAACTCACCAAGTTAAACCAAGGATACATGCAAAAAAGGATGGTAATCAAACATCAATGTAAAATTAGTAACACTCCTACCTTAAATAATGATGTATATTAAAAATGGTAAAATAACATTGATGAGTGGGAAGTAACAATCCTTACTCAATCATCAATGGAAAAATGTGCATAAAAGAGAAAACAACATTAATGAGTGAAATGCAATAATCCAACCTTACTCAATAATGGAAAAATTACATGAAAGTATAAATAGACTCATGTGTTAGCAAAAAGGGTATGACAACAATAATAAATGGTAAAATAAATCAAGGCACATCTATAAATGTAGAACTGTGGTGTAAAGAAAGTAATCCTAGTTACTCAAACATGTTGTTTTGATCCAAAGATATATAAAACTAAAACAAGATAGTGATATCATGTTTATAAGATGTGAATAAGAAGGAAGTATAAAAGAAAGGATAACATATTTAGAATCACACGTGCCTATTAAGGAGGAAAATGAAATGGGTAGAGGTGAGAATGAAAGAAAAACTAAGGTAGCGGAGCTCTTTATTGAAGTCAAGACACTCAAATTAGGTTTGTCAAAACAAAATTATTTTCAACCTTAAGGACTCTAAATAAATTCTCTTGGTGACACAAGTCTTAGGTCAACAAATGAAGTATGTAGATCATCCCATGAAGGTTATATGCATGAAAAAGTAAAATTGACCTACCTTCCCATAATGTGTTCCTAGTTTCTAAAGATCCCTTACAGAGTCATTAGTCTATTACTAAGATTAGGTACTTACATGAGAAAGTAGGTAGCACCATAGAGTTTTTTGAATTCTCTTATTCTAATCTAATAGCCTACTACACCCCAGTGGACCTCACCTCTATTGTGAGGCCAAGTCTGAAGTTTGAGCTTCGATTAGAGATTAGAGATGTGCTTATAATCACATCTTTTATTGTGGTTTTGAATTTTGATATTTTGTATGTTTCCTTTTGTATATCATTGTCTATTATTTAAAATGACTCATATTTTAACTTTATTGATGGGTTTTTCTATTCTTTTTCCATACATATTCATAAAACCAAACATGGGTGTTAAAGATGACTTTAATTTGAATACTTGGGACATGATTACTAAGAAAGAGAACTCAAATATCATGGTGTCTAAGAGTCTCATAAATTTATGTGAAATAAAAGTTATATCTTGACTTTGACCTTGTGTTATCCTATGTGGATTGGAAGGAAAGGAAATCAAGATGAGTGAGACATGAAATAATTTTAATTACTTCAAATCATAAAAAATGTGACAAAGCAAGAAAAATGGAAATAATGATAGGAAAGTGTGATTACTTATCATAATAATGAGGTAAATTTAGGGAAATATGCTAACACATATGTTATTCAAATTTATTTTATAAAAAAAAGTAAAAGCTAAAGCTGAGAACAAAGATCAAGAACTCGTAACCATTGAAAAACATATTATATAAAAGGAATAAAAATATGGTCATTTTATGAGGAAATATAGGTCATCATAAAATTAAACTCATAAAAGATAAACCCATAAGGTTTTACAAAGCATTGGCACAATAAATGAGGTAGGAAAAAAGTGGTATTTCTGAGGAAGACCAGGTCCTATCCATGGGATTACACTAAAACTCACAAATGAGAAACCCAAGGGCTGAAAAAAAGTGTGTAAAAAGTAAAAAAACAAAGAGGATAAAAGTAAAAAATGAGTAAGGTCAGATCCTATCCATATTTTTATAATACAACTCATGAGAAAAAGGGAAACCAAAAGACCGAAAAGAAGGACTAAGTGTTTGTTAAAAGAGAGAATTGTTGTAGAAGGTGAGACCTATACAATTATCCTAGAAATAGTGTTAGATAAATATCATATATAGGTCATGAAAATAAGGTAAGGATTAGGAAAAATAATTATTTAGGAATTATGCATTGGTTGGCTCTTTGAAAATATGACCTTCATTGGTTTGAAGGCAATATATACTTGGACCAAAAATATATTTGACTAAATAAGGGACCAAAGATTTTTGGGTGTATTTATATTATTTTTAAAAAATTTATTTTAATTTAAGGATAAGATCACCAAAATTAAGCATGTGAACTTTGACTCATTTATTATGTTATTTGGCAATATGGGCCTTGTATTGGCAATTGTGTTGTAAAGTAGAAAGATAATGTTCACCAAGGAGATCAAGAGCATGAAGGAAAGATTCATGTAATAATTCATTAGGTATGATACCGTTAATAGATATATAGATAGAAGGAAACTCAAATTGTAATGGAAGGACTCATTTAGAACCATAGATTAGATAAAATGGTGTAACCCTAGTGGCAGTGCATATGCTAGTACGATAGGCCTAAAGAGAAGGATATAGATGAAGGTGCCAATCAATGTAGGTTTTATGAATTTTCATTTGGATAATTTTATTAAGAATTTTTTTGGTGGCCTCAACTTGGACATTACATTGTGGATGATAGGGTGTGGAGAAATTTTGATTGATTTTAAATTTAGCAAAGAGTTATTTGACATCTTTGTATTTGAAATTACCACTATTATCTTAAATGATATTATGAGGGACACAAAATTGGAAAATGATTTTATTAAGGATAAATTTTGATATGGTGGTATTATTCATGTTAATTTGAGGTATAACCTCAACCAATTTGGTAAAATATTTAATGGCTATGATTATAAAGACGTTCCCATCTTGAGATTGAATTAATTTGCCTATGAGATCTAATTCCCACATGGAGAATGGCCAGGGAGATTATACAATTTAAATCTCAGATTGAGGTGAATGAATTAAATTATCATGAATATGGAAAGGAATACACCTTTTATAAAATTTTATGGCATCCTTTTTAAGAGTGGCTAAAAAGTATCTCATGCGTAAGAATTTTCAGGTTGTAACATGTCTATGATAGTGGCCACTACAAATGACCCCATGTGCTTGTTCAAGAAGAGAATGAACCTCATCTTGGATTAAAAAAATATATAAAGGTACCTTCATAGTTATTTTAATATAGTATGTTATAGTGAAATACATAATTAGAATATTTTTTGTGAATGTGAGTCTTTTCATAGGAATCTAAGTTGGGAGGATAAGTTTGGTGTTCCAAAAATTGAATGATGTCTTTGTACCATGGGTTTTAGTTTATGATGATGTCCTTAATGTGGAAGATAAGTTAATATTATGATTTAATATAATATGGATATTTTTTGATTTAGATAAGAAAAGTGGGGATTGATAAGAAATTAGTGTAGATGAAAAAGAGATGTTGAATAAGTGAGAGAATCAAAGATAGAATTTTGATCTCGAGGGTGAAAAAAATGAAGTATTTAGTAATATTGGTTGTGATTTGAAGATAATAAATGATATTATCTCTTTTTCATTGGTAATCACCATTGACTTGGTGGTAAATGAGCTACAAATTGCCTAAAACATGTATGCATTGGATATCTAAATCAAGGGCAACTCTCATGCCTAAGATTAAATTTTCATACTCAACAATGTTGTTAGTGACATCAAATATTAAGATAAAATATAAAGGGATTTTTTTACCAAGAGGGATAATAAGGATATAAACTACCTATATCCTTGAAGGAATTAAGCACCATCAAAATGAAGAGTCCAAATACCCTCATGTAAATCAACATTAATTTCAATAAGTTCTTCAATAACAATTTTTGGTTTAGGAGTATCAAGGAGGATAGTAGGTTCATTGAGATTAATGGATTTAAGATTAGCAGTGAAGTTATGGAAGTAATATTTAAGGGATATGACTTGGTTAATACATTCAATACAGATAATATTATCATCAGGAAGACTATCTTGAAGGTGGTTGGTAGTGGGCATGGGATCTACAACAAGCTGATTAGTGATGATTTATCCTTTGATATATTTTTGAGTAATAATTTAGAGGTCAAGTTCCATGAGAAGGACCATCCACTTGCCAATTCTATCTCTAAGAAAAAAGGCTTTGGAGAAGAAGTGATGAAGGGTATCAGAGTGGATGATGACATAAGTGGTCTGATAAATCATATAATGTCAAAGTTTTTTAGCTATAAAATATATGGTGAGGCAATAACATTTGAATTTTTTGTAACATTTTTCATAATCAATGAGGCCTTAGCTGATATTGTAGATGGCATATTCTCTTCTAGTATCATCTTGTTGGGAAATCAATATGGGTATAGAAGAGGTATATAATATCAAAGGTTGATCATTTGATGGGGGATGAAGAGTAGGTGGGTGAAGCAACTATTATTTCATATTATCAAATGTTTTTCGATAGGGATATGTCAATTCTAAAGAATTACCTTTCTTAAGAATATAATTGATGTAATGGATATGGTAATCCATTTTAGGGATGAATAATCTAGTTTCCCCACATTTACTAAGATAAGTATGAATGTCTAGGGTGGATTGAGGGATGGGCATGCTAATGATATAACTAATCCTAGTAGGTTCAACATCGATGATGTGGAGAGACATTAAAAATCCTAATAATTTTTTATATGTGATAATTAAGACATATTTGTAAGGATTTAGTCTAAATTTTTATTTAAGAAGGTGGTCAAATATTATGGCAAGCTTAAAAAGATGAGTTTTACGATATTTAGACTTAGTAATGAGGTCATACACATAGGTTTCTATATTTTTATGAATAAGATCAAGAAAGATATGGGTCATTTCTAATTGATAAGTAACTTCAACATTTTTGAGTATGAAGGGCATTTTAACATAGCAATAGGTGTCCATTATATGGTGAAAGTTGTCTTATGTTGGTCTTTAAGGGAAATGTGAATTTGGTTATAGCCTGAGAAGCCATCCATAAGAGACAAAATTTCATAGCCAATTGTGGAATAAATAATGGCATCTATTAAAGGTAAAGGGAATTATCCCTGGGATAAACAATATTAAGATTATATAAATCAATGCAAATGAAAATAAACAAAGTGACCTTTTTCCAAAAAAGAACTATGTTAGAAACCCATTCTAAATAGTTCAACGGTTTGATAAATTTAGCATCAAAATTTTTAATAATTTCTTTGTGACATAAGGTGGAAACATTGGGTGGAAATTTCCATTGATTTTGGCACACATTTTTGGAATTAGGATAAGTGATGATATTGTATACCATAATGATACAGTGAATACCAAGAATGTCCTCATAGGACCAAGTGAAGATCTCAAAATATTTATCAAAAAATAAACTAAATTTATAATGTTCAGTGGGTGTGAGTTCATGAGAAATTGTGATAGTTCAAGGGCATGATGGAATACCATATTCAATAAGAGTAGTTTCTTTTATAAGCATAACATTAACATCTTGGAAATGATATGGTGCATTTTATAAATAAGAAATTGGATTAGCTTTAGGGTTGATTCTATTGATGAATTTGTTGAAACAAGGGGATTTGTTTTTGAAATTCCCAAGTTTGTGATGTTGCCAAGGAAGTTGAGTTTCTCATGAATGAAGTAATTGAAAGATAGATTCATCACTAGGCAAAGTGGGAAGAGGGACATAATACTCAATATCTACTTTGAGATCAATAATTTGATTACCATGGATATCATATGTAGAATGTATCTGATAGACATTTATGGCCTTGACATCTAATGTAATATAAAGAGTAGGAGGAATAGGTTGATCAGATGAGATTGGTGTGGTGTTAGTTTCTTTGATAGGTAAATAATTAGATGTAATGGTGGGATTTTTAGGTGGTAGATAAGATGCAATAATTTTTATAGGTTTGAGAGGTAAGATTTATTCAACCACCCAAGGAGTATCAATAAGTGGATTATTAGCAAAAAGTACATAACCTTTGGGATATAATTCAAGATCTATGAAAATGGTGTGAACATCCTAATTTGAATTATGTATTTGAGATAAATTAATGTTGAACATCCAAGTCTCAAGATTGATCTTTAGCCATGATGCCATTATAATCATAGGTTGGAGAAATGGTACATGTTTGGGATTCAGGGGGAGTTTCAAAGGAGGAAATTTTTAGGTCACTAAACTTTCATGGAGAAATGATTTGAGGATTTTGGAATATTTTATCCACTCCATAATCATTATAGGTGAAGGCATATTCTAATTAAGAAGGTTCTTGAGTATTGCATAGAAGGGGAAAATTAGTGATCTCATCAATGAGAGGAATAGTGTAATCATGAGGTAATAAATAAGGAGGAAGCCACTCTGATATGTAAGGAGGTAGCTTAGTAATTTTATAAGTATGTTTCAATTCATTAGGTTTATCATCATCAAAATCAATAAGAGTGACCTAAAAGTCTAGATTGATGTTGATAAATTCAGGCAAGGGAACACTGTTGATTGTAGGAATGGTATGGATGTGATATTGAGATTTTAGATTAGGAATTTGAATACTCTAGGGTTTGTGATAAGACTCATGATTATACCATTTTATATTATGTATGAATTTGATGTATTAACTAATGGAAGAGGTGATGGATCTCATTCTATGAGTCCAAGTGAGACCAGGGAGTATGTTATAATATAGGGGAAAATCAAGGACCATAAGTTTAGTTTGAATGGTCTTAGGTCCAATTTTTGAGGAAGCTAAATAAAACCAAGTGGATTTTGATTAGTTTTATCAACTCCATGATAGGTGAGATAGGTTTTTTTGAGATGATCCTTATTATATCCAAGTTGTTGGATGATCCACAAAGATCTCACATTAATATCCGACCCTTCATTCACTAAGAATTTATGAATAAGGGTAATATTAATGGATATTTTAATGAATAGTGATGGATCATCAACATGGAAAATGATATCATCATTAATCATGTCCTCTTCCATAAATTCAATATAAATCTTGGAAAAAGGACAAATAGATTCAATAGTATGTACCTTGGTAGGTTGAGGTTAGATAGAGGGTGGTTCTTCATTTATAAAGGATGGATATTTAATTTATTTTAATTGTTGCATAATTAACATGCAATGATAAGGGGAAGTATGAAATAAATCCATAAGTGGAATCTTGAGAGGCATAGAGTTAAGTTCTTTGAGAAATTTCCAATGAGATTTAGAATAATAACTAGTGTGAGGTTGAGAAGGTAAGGTAGATTTTGAAGGAATGAAAGTTGTTGGGGTTTCAAAAGAAGGAGGTGGTTCCTCATGGGCTTCCAAAACTAAATGAGTGGTTTTAGTATCTTTTAGAAATTGTTCCTCCAAATATGGTTCTTAGGTTTTGTGATAGGATATGTGTGAGTTGGCTTATGATGATAGTTGACCTTGGTAGCATTAACATATTGAGAATTGTTGTAATATTTGTCATATTCAACATTAATATGACAAACATAGTATTTTTTTTATGATTAGATGTGGAAAAATATTTTTGGTTATTATAATAAGAATATTTGGGAGCTTCTTGTTTTTGAGAAGTATTGTTGTACTCTTAACGATAGAGTTGAATCATGGCTTCATGATTGAAAGAATCACCAAGCATATAGGATAGATCAAATTAAGTAATCCCTTGATAAATTTCATGGGAATGACCAATGTTAACATGGAACAAAAAAAAAGTGATTAGGGTCATACCATTCAAGATGATTATTAGGATAAGTAAAGGGATTATAGGGTGGTAAGAATTGTTTCACTTGTTGCATAGTTAGTGGTATGTGAGAATATGGTGTAGTGTCATCTTTGACAACTTTTTATTTAGTTTTGGAAGTATTTCCAATGATGGAATTAGTAGAAGTTTAAAAATATCATTTAAGTAATTTGGCATTAGGTTCAAATTACTTCATGAGGAAGTCTTGACATTTGGCTTGGTTAAAAGCTTCGTTAAGCATGTGAGGAGCAAAAGTTTGAACCTTATATTAAATCAAAGGAGTTAAAGACATTATAAAGAATTTTAAAAAATTATCATCAATCATGTTATGGTTTACCTTATGGGCAAGAGATTTACATCATTTGATAAAATCATGAGATGATTTAATGGGAGATTGTTTAGCATTGATGAAATGGCTAAGGAAATTTCTAGGATGATCATTATGTTGAAATTATTTAACTAGAGGATTGACTAAATCATCAAGATTCCAAATGGAATGTTGGGGAAGTTGGATATACCATTCCAATACATCGCCAATAAAGGTTTTAACTATAAGATTTAGTTGTAGAAAAAGTATTAGTTTGGATCCACTTTTTATAAAGATTGCCAAATACTTTGAGAAATGATGCATGGTCTTTAGTCCCATCATACTTGATAGTTGGAGATATATTACCAATATCAATGGACACAATGAAAGGAGTGAACGGCTCATTTTGGATATTTTGAATCATTTTGTTAGTTATGATAAGTTAAGGAAAAACATTTCTTAAGGCATCTATAAGAGGTGGAGGAATAAAATTTAGATTGGTTTCAAGATTAAGAGCTGAAGGTTGATTAGCCATATTAATCAAATGATGTTGTAATTGCGTAATTTGAGTGGTGTAATAATTTTACATTACATTCATTTGTTGTATGACTTGTGAAAGAAGCTGGGTCATATCAATTGGTGGGTTGGTGTTTGTAGGAGAACTCCCTAAATTGGTATTAAGGGGATGGTTATTGGAAGGTGGATTAATAGAGGGATTTTTGGATAGACTTGTGTTAATTGATCCCACATTATGTTGAAATATTGAAGATGATAAATATCTTGATAGGTACAAAAAGGAATGGATCTACCTACTTTGCTTTGTGGTGTGATTTGAACCATGTTATAGTCTATAGACAAAGGGGGGAAGAAGTGCTCCAAGAGTGAGAGTTCTCTTTGGAGATAAAGAGAGGGAGAAAAGAATACCACATATAGTGTCTAATCAATTTAATTTTTCCAAGAATATTTTAATATGGGACTTCATGATGTTTTGAATAAATCAATAGAATGATAAGGAATGAGAAAAAAAGAACTAAGTCATCTAGATAACAAAACTAAGGTCATAAATAAGAGTACATAGTCAACCAAGCTAACTTAGTACTATTGACTAGAGGGTATAAGAGTACGAAGTTGACCAAGTCAATTTAGTATTGTAAATAGGGAAAAAGATAACCTAATAAGGATATAAAGTTAACTAGGTTGATTTAGTATTATAACATGATTGATAGAAAGGAGTATTGGGTTAATTAAGTCAACTTAGTACTAAACTCAAGGAAATAGATAGTCTATAAGAGACTGTGTTGAGTATAATGATAGTGTGCTAAAAATGAGGAAAGATTTTTCAATGTAATTTTAAGAAAGAAATGGAAAAAAACACACAAAGAATTGGATCAATGAGAATGATACAATTGGGGTACAAAACACAAAACCTTGCACCAACACTGGCCAATGCATGTTTTTATAATACAACACACAATGATTAGAGAAAAATTAGTCAAATAAAAAGTAAATGCTAAATAAGTGGTCATACTGAGTGTTTAATTATTATAAAGTACTATTTTATGTGTGGTAGGGAATTTGGCTAAAATGGGCAACTAGAAAGCAATATATGGATGGTTTCAGAACATTTAGGCTAAGAGGGATCTCTATTGGTAATGGTACTAGCTTAATATTGGGGCCTACCCCCTCACTTCAAAATCTTAAAGTGATAAGGGTGTTAGATTATTTTTAAATATATACCATTAGCCATGTGTTTATATTTAGCTAGAAAACTAAGTTGGCTTCCCCTTTGGTGATGAAATCCAAGTAGGTAGGCCACGGGAAGATAAACGCTAAATGCATTTTAAAAAATATGTATTTTTTTAGTGTGTACAAAAAGAGAAAAATAGTGAAACTAAATGGTATATTGAAAAACCACCTAATTAGACTATGTGAGATACTCTACGCATGAAAAAAATGAAAATAAAAACATGCATTAATTACTAGCATATAGTTATTACTTCCCAATTTAAGAATGGTATAGAGTCAGTGCAAATGATACTGTATGCAAACATTATAGAATAGAGTTGACATGGTCACTACCATTATATAAAATAAAGAGTCCTTAAGAACTAAGTTGAAGAGGTGGAATTAGTTTTTTAGACAAAATATAGACTATAGAACTAATTTGACCAAGTCAACTTCATTTTTTTTATGATTATAGTTTTGAAGAATGCAAAATTTCAAAAAATCAAAATGTAATGAAGTATTGAATTGAAAGAGAGAGAAAGAGAGGAACCTCAATGGATTAGAAGATGCTAAATATTTCAATTATTTTTTTGAATTTCCTTTAATTATTATTGTGAGTTCTACAAACTATGGTGATTGGGTAAACTTAGTTATGTGAAACCCTATTTGTTGAATCTTGTTAAGATGACTGAGTTGACTTAGTCAGCTTAGTTTGTTATCTAGATGTTGAATATAAGACTAAGTCAACCTATTCAACATAGTCTTCTATATAGAACTAAGTAAGAGTACATTGTCCAATTAATTGATTCAATAACCTATATCTAATGAAGACCTACACATAAAGAATAGAGTCATTTTAATAAAACTATATATTAAACTTATGCATAGAAGATAGAACTACACTGGCCTAGTTGACTTAGTATCATAAATATATAAATAATAAAATGATATTAATGAAAAACATGAAATAAAACCTACAAGGGTTAGATTCACATCATGTTCACCAGAGTGCATTCAATGGGAAATGTAATAGATTATACAAATCAATCCTATCTCCAAGAAGATAGATCCTACTTACACTTATGATGGGGGATACATTAGATAATTGAGGTCATGACCAATATGGATCCACTAAACCTATACAAGGGATATCTTACAATAATAATATTTTTAAAGAGGGTTCTAAATCCTCCATTCAAGCAAAACTATGTAATAACCCTAACTAGGTCATATGTTTTCATATTCACTACATTAATAACAAGTAAAGTAAAATATAATATAGTGCTCACAAAATATTTTGGAACAATGCTTCAGAGGATTTTTAGATGTTCCATGATTTTATTTAATCATGTTCCATTGTGTAGATATCATCAAGAACTTTATGGTAACTATTGGAATGTAAAAAAGGGACATCATATGCTTCATTTATTATTGGTCAAAGTTTAGTCAACAAGTGGTCAAAGATGGTCAAAATATAAATATTGATGGTAATGTAACATTTCTAAACTATTTCCATGGTGTATACATCATGGCAAGATTTTTGACTCATTTTGAATGGACCAATTCGGAGTACGTATGCAAAAGTTATGGCCTGTTGAAGTTTTCAGGCAACATGGAAAAAATGTGTAGGTATGATGACTGGACATGTATGTGGTCCAATAGATTATTAACATGTGGACTAATGAAATCCTCACATTTGGATTATCCACAATATCTCCAAAATATTCTCAAAAATTATATACAAATCCCACTTCCTAAGCCTTGAGAAATGGGATTAACTCTATGAATATCTCTTTCCCAACAAATGTGGGATATTTCCCATAAAAATTGGGATATCTTCCATAGAAATGCATGTGAGTTTTATCCAATGAGAAAGATATGAAGGGTGGTTTGACCCATTTACCCTCATCATTCCCCATTTTTGGAGATAAGGATAAGAACTTAAATAAAGTCTTGTACATGGGGATGGATAATGAATAAATCCATAATTGGTGGGTTTTGAAAAACTATATAAACCCATGAACCTCATTTATAAACTCATTCTAAGATAATTCTAAGATAACTCCAAGATATAATTTACATTACAATTATTTGAGAAGCAATATCTCACTTACATTACAACTCTTCCATTCCAAGGTTTTTAGAGGAGCATTGCATGGGAATATGGAAGCTCTGATTCTATATTATTCATAGGGTGTTATTAAGCTGAGTATTATAATAATATCTCTATTGGAGGAGTTATCACTACTTTGAGGCCATGAAGGAGGATCATTTTATGGATTTGATGATTGATGCCTATTCCAACTTAACTCTATGCATAGGCTCTTGGAGGCCATGCAATAAAGGAGAAGTAAATAGGAAGGTGTGAACCAGGGAGGCCATGCCAGCACATTGTACAAGCCTTCTAAGACCAATTTGTGTCTTTTCAAGACTGATTGCCACTTGATTTTGTGATAGATTCATTATATATTTATGAGTTTTAAATTTGTACATGAAAATGTATTTTTATAATGAATTGGTTCATCATTTAGAGAACATAGAGATGTAGGCATTTGTCAAAATCTATTATCAACTTATGTGTAGTGTTCATTATTACTTGAAATACATTATTTTAGTTGATTACATTTATGGAGTTGAGTTTTTCAATTTTAACTTATCCATCTATAAGGATCCAATAAGTAAAAATTTTAGATTAAGAAATCTACTTATTTATAGATCAATTTTGGTATCAGAGTGGTTAATTTAGTAATTTGATTTCAGTTTGCATTTGATATCAGTTTGGTTTTGATTCAATATTTACAGACATTTGGGCTTGTTAATATTCTAGTAAAGTGTGTAATTATTGGAGATATAGGTTATTTTTAGGATTAGGAAACCATGGGAAAAGACTTGAAGCATGAAAGGATTAAAGAGATCAAAGTGTGTAATCCATAGATCCAAGATGAGAATACTTTCCTAAGATTCAAGTTTAACTCCTTAAAACTGGAGGTTGAATGCTTGAAAGTTGATTTGTAAACTAAAGATGAGCTCTTGACATAGTTGTAAATTCATGAACATAAGGAGTTACCTTTTACCATAGATGTAGAGACCATGAAAAATAGGTACACTATAAGTTCACCATCTAACACTTCCTCCTAGTTAGTTTTTGATGTACTTTTTGGTGATTTTCAGAAACACACTAGATGTATTGGCTCAAAACTATTGTTTAAAATGGGTTTCGATGGAAGAGGTCTTAGCAAGAATAGACAAGGTATTAATAACCCCATATAGGTTGAGGATCATCCTAATTTTATAGGTTTGGTTTATGCTAGTGAGCGAATAGAAATTGGAGAGAGTTCCAAATCTATTGAAGGAAGAAAAGATTTCAATAGCTAAGTGCTTACACCACTAGTACAACAAAATTCCTCCATGTCAAGGAACAAGTCATCATAGTAGGATGATGAAAGGTGTAAAAAATGACCAGAAGAGGTAATTAAATTCCACCTTCTCATTCTTACACTTAGTATAACACTAGAAAAAATTATTCCAAAAAATTTAATCCTCTTTTTTAGTATAAAAATATAGCTATGATATATATAAAATATGGCATGATTTTCCTTGATATTTTTGTGGGGTAATTAACCATTTTGTTCTATTTTTTAGAAGATAAGGTCATTTATAAAGAATTTGATGCCTTTCATCAAAAACAATGTAGGTGCTAAAGACCAATCTCATCATTTAGAGGTGATAAATAAAATATGTGATTCCTTATCCAAGAAGGAGGCCAAGAGGAAATTTTGTGATCAGTATCATGTGAATGGGAATCAAGTTGAGTGGTTTTGGATAATTCATATATCTCAAAACAATAAGATGAAGATGGAATACCAACCTATTATAAAGGTAAATGAAGTTCTTAATCCACCACTAGTTGATGAGTCAACATAGGTATTTATTGACGAAATAAAACTACCTAAATGGGATAATATGATAAAATAGGTTGGTAAGAAGCTCTTTAGTTTTATGTTTGCATAGATGTAATTGTATATTAGAATGAAAAAAATTTAAAGCATATTTGGGATTTTTGATGATTGATGAAAGGAAAATTAGCTCATGTTTCATCTTTGAATATTTAACCAAATGAAGAGAATCTTACTACAGGTTTATCATGTTTGGTTTTTCTCACATTTTAATTAACTTCTTTATGAATTTGATATTAGTATACACATTTTGTTTGGGACATGTTCAGTGTACCTACTTGATAATTGTAATTGAAGTAGCTATTATTATTAAATTGTATCTGATGATTGAATGTGTAGGATGTAGTTCAAGACCCATACATGGGTAGCATCTAGTTTATAGTTGTACCAAGTATTATTTTAAAATTATAGCTAGTTCATTATTTTGAGAATGCAACCATTGACACAAATAAATTTTTCTATCCCCACGCTATATAGTATAACTAATTTATTGGTAGATCACCAAATCAGTCAGACACTTGTATCTTTGACATTGAGATGTCTTTTTCAAACTGATCATTTTGTGTGAGGTGTTTTCAGTGAATTAATGATTTTCCATAGGAAAGGAATGACATAGCCTACCCATATAAAACTAGTAGTTTTAGAGTCTATAAATTCCACTACAGAGATCTCAATGAGGCATTTGAAAGAACCAAATCTAGTACTGGTAAAATGAATGTTTCAACTTTTGGTGGAACAAAAGCCTACTCAGTGGGGAGGCTCAATCCAATGGATATTTTTGTATATTTCATGGTTTTATTTAAACATTGTCCATTATGTATATATCATCAAGAGATTTTTGAAAATTGTTGGAATGCAAAAAAGGACATCATAGGCTCTAGTTCATTTGTCAAAGTTTGGTTAACAAGTGGTCAAATATGATCAAACCAAAACAATTAATGGACTTGGAATGTTTCTAAACTAGTTTCATAGTGTGTAACCCATCAAAATATTTCTAACACATTTTGAATGAACTAATTTAGAGTCCGTATGTAGAAGTTATGGCCTATTAAAGTTTTCAAGCAATAAGGAAAAATATGTAAGTACAGTGATTGGACATGCACGTGGTACAATATATTATTGACACATGAACCAATGAAATACTCAAATTTGGAGTGTCCACAATATCTCCAAAATATTCTCTAGGATTTTATACAAATCTCACTTCTTAAGGCTTGAGAAATGGGATTAACTCCATGAATATCTCTTTCCCCACAAATGTGGGTTATTTCCCATAGAAATTGGGATATCTCCCATAGAAATGCATGGGAGGTTTATCCGTAGAGCAAGATATGAAGGGTGGTCTCACCTATTGACCCTCATCACACCCCATTTTGGGAGATAAGGATAAGAAGCTTAAATAAAGGCTTGTATATGGGGATGGATAGTGAAGAAATCCATAATTAGTGGGTTTTTAAAAACTATATAAACCTATGAACCTCATTTGTAAATTCATTCTAAGAGAATTTCAAGATCACTCCAAGATCTCACTTACATTGTAATTATTTTATAAGCAAGCTATCACTTACATTACAACTCTTCTATTCTAAGGTTTCTACAAGAGCATTGTATGGGACTATAGAAGATTTGATTTTATATTATTCACAAGGTGTTATTAAGATGAGTATTATAATATTAGCTCTATTGGAGGATTTATCACTACTTGGAGATTGTATAGGAGGATTTTTTTATGAATCTAATGATTTATGACTTTTATGACTTAGCTCTATGTAGATGCTCTTAGAGGTTGTGTAGCAAAGGAAAAGTTAACATGAAGGTGTGAAGTAAGGAGGCCATGCTAGAACATTGTACCAGCCTTCCAACACTAATTTAGGTCTTTACAAGACCAATTGACACATGATTTTGTGATGGATTCATTATTGTTTTATAAGTTATAAATTTGTACTTAATGATGGATTTTTATAATGAATCAGTTCATCATTTAGAGGACATAGATATGCATGAATATATTGAACTTTGTTATCAACTTATGTGTAGTTTTTATTATTACGTGCATTTCATTGTTTTTAGTTGATTATATTTTTGGAGTTGAATTTTAGCATTAAAACTAATCCGTCTATAAGGATATAATAAGTAAAGTTTTTAGAGTAGGAAATATAACTATTTATAGATCAAGTTTCGTATCAGAGAGGTTGAATTCAGTGGCTTGCTTTCAATTTACATTTGATATTAGTTTGTTTTTTATTCAATATTTAAAGACATTTAGGCTTGTTAATCTTCTAGTGTAGTGTGTAGTTATTGGAGATACAATTTGTTTGTAGGAGTAGTAAACCATGGGCAAAGCCTTAAAGCATGAAAGGCTTGAAGAGCTCAAAGAATTCAATTGGTAGATCCAAGATGAGAATACTTTCTTGAGATCCAAGTTTCAGTCCTTAGAAGAGGAGGTCGAATGCTTGAAAGTTGATTTCCAAACCAAGGATGAGATCTTGTCACAATTGTAAAGTCATGAACAAAAGGAGTTACCTTTCACCACAAATGTAGAGACCATGATGGATGATTCCAATCTAATTTCACCATGTAGAAATTCTTCCCAGTCAGTTTAGAATGTAGTTTTTGGTGATTTTGAGAAACACACTAGAGGTATTAGCTCAAAACTATTGTTTAAAATGGGTTTTGATGGAATAGATCTTGGAAAGAATATTCAAGGTATTAATAACCCAATATAGGTCAAGGATCATCCTCATTTTGTAGGTTTGGGTTACGCTAGTGAGTGAATTTAAATTTGAGAGAGTCCTAAATCTGCTAAAGGAAGGCAAGCTTTCAACAACCAAGTGCTTACACTAGTAAAATAGAATTATTCCATGTAGAGGAATAAGTAATCACAATAGGATGATGAAAGGTGTAATCAAATGACCAGAAGATGTAATGAAATTCCACCTCCTAATTTTTACACTTAGGATATCACTAGATTCAACTATTCCAAAACCTCTAATCCTCTCTTTGAGTATAAAAAATATGGCTATGATATATATAAAATATAGCATGCTTTTCCTTGTACTTTTTTTGGGTTAAGTAACCATTTTGTTGCTAGTTTTTGGAAGAGAATGTCATTACTGAATAAGTTGATGCATTTCATCAGAAAAAAGGCAAGTGTTAAAGACCAATCTCATCATTCAGAGGTGACAAATGGAAAATGTGATTCCTTGTCCAAGAAAGAGGCCAAGAGGAAATTTTGTGCTCATTTTCATGTGAATGGCCATTAGGTTGAGCAGTGTTGGAGAATTCATCCATCTTAAAATAATAAAATGAAGATGGAGTATAAACCTATTGTAAAGGTAAATGAATTTCTTAATCCACCATCAATGGATGAGTCAAGCCACGTATTTACTAAGGAAATAAAACCACCTAAATGGGATAATCTAATAAAATGGGTTGGTAAGAAGTTCCTTATTTTTATATTTGCATAGCTAGAATTGTAGATTAGCATGTAAATTTTTAAAAGCATCTTTAGGATTTTTTATGATTGATGAAAGGAAAATTAGCTCATGTTTCAGCTTTAAATATTTTTGGAGTAACAAGATGAGGAGAATATTATGATAGGTTTATCATGATTAGTTTTTCTTAAATTTTAATTAACTCCATTGTGAAGTTGACAACAATATATATATATATATATATATATATATATATATATATATATATATATATATATATATATATATATATATATATCTTGTTTGGGACATGTTCAATGTACCTACTTGATAATTGTAATTGAAGTATTTATTGTTATGAAATTGCATTTGATGATAGAATGTGTAGGATGTAGTTCAAGACCCATGCATGGGTAGAATTTTGTCTATAATTATACTAGGTGATATTTTTTAGTTATAGGTAGTTCACCATTTTGGGAATACAACTAGTGACAAATAAATTATACTATCCCCATGCTATATAGGATATCTTATTCACTAGCAGATCATCGAATCAGTCAGACACTTGTATCTTTGACATTGAGATGTCTTTTTCAAAATAATCATTTTATGTGATGTTGTGATTGTAGTGAATTAATTATTTTCCACAAGAAAGGAATGATCTATCCTTCCCATATCATAATAGTAGTTTTATAGGCCACAAATTCCACTTTATAGATCTCGATGAGGCATTGCAAAGAACCAAATCTAGTACTGGTAAAATGAATGTTTTAGCTTTTGGTGGAACAAAAGCCTTATCAATGGGGAGGCATGATCCATAGGATATTTTTGGATATTAACTATTTTTATTTAATGTGGTCCATTGTGTAGAGATCATCAATATCTTTTCAGTAACTATTGGAATGCAAAAAAGGGACATCATATGCTCTAGTTATCATTGGTCAAAGTTTGGTCAATAAGTAATCAAATCTGGTCAAAGTATAAAAAATTATGGTCTTGGAAAATTTATAAACTAGTTCCATGGTGTATAACTTGTCACAATATTTTTGATGCATTTTGAACAGACCAAGTCAGAGTTTGTATGCAAAAGTTATGGCTTGTTGGTGTTTTTAGGCAACAAGGAAAAATGTGTAGGTATGGTGACTGGACATGCACGTGGTACATTAGATTATTGACATGTGGAATAATTATTTAATCAAATTTGGAGTGTCCAAAATAGTTCAAAAATATTCTCCAAGATTTTAGATAAATCCCACTTCTTAAGGATTGAGAAATGGGATTAACTCTATGAATATCTCTTTCCCCACAAATATGGGATATTTCCCATATAAATTAGGATATATCCCATAGAAATGCATGGGAGGTTTATCCAAAGAGAAATATATGAATGGTGGTTCAACCCATTTACCCTCATCACACCCCATTTTGGGAGATAAGTCTAAGAAGATTAAATAAGGGCTTGTACATGGGGATGTATAATGAAGAAATCCATAATTAGTGGGTTTTCAAAACCTATATAAACCTATGAAACTTATATTTAAACTCACTCCAAGATCTCACTTACATTGTAAGTATTTGAGAATTAATCTCTCACTTGCATTATAACTCTTCCATTCCAAGGTTTCTAGGGGATCATTATATGGGACTCTGGAAGTTCTAATTCTCTATTATTATTAGGGTGTTATTCAGTCAAGTATTGTAATAATAGTTATATTAGAGGAGTTAACACTACTTGGAGGCCATGTAGGAGGATCATTTTATAGAGCTGATGACTGATGCCTATTCTAACTTAGCTCTATGTAGAGGCTCTTAGAGGCCATTCAGTAGAGGAGAAGTCAATAGGAAGGTGTGAAGTAGGGAGGTCATGATAAAACATTGTGTAAGCCTTCAAATACCAGTTTGGGTCTCTATATAACTCATTGACACTTTATTTTGAGATGGATTGATTGTATTTTTGTAAGTTTTAAATTTGTACATGCAAATAAATTTTTATAATGAATCGGTTAGTCATTTAGATAACCTAGAGATATAGGAATTTTTAAAACTCAATTATCAACTTGTGTGTAACATTCATTATTAATTTCATTGCATTATTTTCATTTGATTATATTTTTAGATTTTAATTTGGCATTAAAACTAATTCATCTATAAAGATCCAATAAATAAAAAATTTCAGGTAGGAAATCTACCTATTTATAGATCATACAAATTCGGGGTAATAAACATTCATAGAAGAATCCTAATTAAGCTATGTATAGGTAAAACCATAATGCATGGAGAGAGAAATAGTATTCAAAATCCATTACTTATGTTACTTTTATCTACTAAAGAGAGGGAAAAGGTTAGATATACTTACCTAGAAGATGAACCCATCGAGACTCAATCTCTCCCTTGTCCAAAGGTGCTTCACAAGAGGTTTTTGTGGTTTTTAAGAATCACCAAGAAATGAAAAATCATCCAATATTTCTCCAAAAGATAAGATTATTATCTAAGTAGAAACCCTAAGTTAAGACTCCTCAAGTAGAATGGTGAAAGAGAAAATTATAAAGAAACACAAATGAATAATAACTCTTTCTTACTCTCTAAGAATGGATAAATGGATAAATTTATGTGTTTATATAGGTGTATCTAACCCTAAACCCTTCCAAATTTTTCATCTGACAAGTTCATCCTAGTCGACCTAGTATTTTAATTGACAAAAACTAAGTAAGTCACAAACTAGGTCAGCTAGGGGCCAACCTAGTCCATAATAAGTTTTGTCAATAAGAATACAAGGTTGATGTGTCTATCATAGTCATGTAAACTATAAAAAATTGGTTTAGGTTAGGTAATGTTCTATTCAATGTATTAAATTACAAGAGGAGTGTGTGAAATTGGAGGCAAATCTTAGGGGAATGTTTCTAGGACCTAGTTGGATTGGTAATAAGTGGCAATAAAGGATAACAATCCTACAAAGCACCAATGGTCTACCCACCCCTTTATCAATTCACCCCTTAGGGCATGTACTTAGATATATTGATACTCGATGGGTTCCTACAAGATAGAAATCATTAGTAATTGATAAAGTGTGAAAATACTATGTCTAGTTTATTAAAAGAGAGAAAGCATTAGTAATGGATAAAATTTGAAAATATTGTGTATATAGAATCAACCATTATGTCTCTAGCATATCTATCAAAATTAGGATTCTTAAGAATAAATTCATAAGTGGTAATATCATTATTTGACATTTTATGAGAAAAGAGTTTAAAATTAGGTAGAAACTAATCTATGATGTTAAGGAGAGTTGATGTTTTGATTTTTTCATCAAGATTTTCATCACTATAATAAATGATGTTTGGTGAGATGTGTTCCAAAATATTAGGTTAAACATTATAGCATCTAATATAATTGATAGGATATTTAAAATTTTATTACTCATTAAATGGGATATTAGGTAAATGTTCAAGGGTAGGTATTTTATAAACATGACATTACTGTAATTTTTTAAAATTACAATGGTTGGTATCACCTTGTACTTTTAAATTTTACCTATATAAGGCAATTTCACAAAATGAAATATGGAAGAGGCTATGATCCTCATCTGATAATTCCAAGGATGGCCAAGAAAAATGTTATAAGAAAGAGGAAAGTTGAAGAGCATAACCTTCACCATAACCATAAAATCTGGTACCATGATAAGAATCCATATGCATCCTAAGCAAGGAATTTTAATTTAGTCATATCTTTGGTATATGCTACACGTATAATTAAGGTTGTAGGTATATTATACTAAAGATTTTATTAAATCCAAAGGGGTAATGAAAGTCCCATAACCTTAATCAATTAAGGATCACTTAACTAAGATGTTTCCTATTTAGAAGTTAATGAACAAAGGATGATCATTTTCACAAAGAAGGATTTCATCAAGGATCATAGATGAAATAGGTAATTTTATAGACAAGGTTGTATCCATTATGAGATCAACAAGGACAAACACATATTTTCATTATTTTATAATATTTTCCTTAGACCAATGAAAAGTAACTTATTACCTCATAGGTGGTGGTTTCAAAATGTTGATCTTAAATGTTTTTTTGCATTAGTTAGTTTATATGTCTTAGGGAATAATGCATAAGCTCAAGAAAATGAATTTGATATGGGATCATAGAAAGATCTTCTATGTGATCCCACTCATGAAGCTAATATGAGATATATAGGGGTGTAAATGAGAAATAGGTTTTGAAATTGATTAAGTATGACTAAATATGAATCTAAACATGATTTTAATTGATTTTTTTACTAATTATTATGCCCTAACACACACACACACACACACACACACACACACACACACACACACACACACAACCCCATTTTAAAATTCTATATAATGGGTCCAATATTTATTGAATATCCTTTTGTGGTTTTTTAAAATAAAATTTTATGTCATGTGAATTAAAAAACATGAAATCAAAGAAATTGTTTGTTACTAAAATGAATTCATGTAATGAAATTACTTAGATGATTCACAATAATAGAATTATATATCATAAAATTAAGAGAATAATAAATATATCCATAATAATAATTATCAAAAAGGTAGAATGCTTGAGTATTATGATAAAGACACTTCGAGGGGGAAACCTTCACAAAAATGAAATAAGAACAAAATTTATAATATGATGATAAAAGACTAACCACTACCTCCTATATATACTCTACTTAGCCAAGGTTATTTCATTAGCCAACCATACTAATAACATAGAGAATTGAAACATGCTAATATGAAGGTGTGTAAGCCACAAGTTAGACACACATATCCCTAGATGTGCTATAGATTAAGGGTGTATCATGCCCCTCTCATTATAAACAATGTTTTCCTTAATGTTGAATCAAACCAATATGTTTTTTCAAGAATGCTTCATCCTCCCATGTTATATCTTTAAGATATATATAGAATATAGGTTATTCAATTTGATCAAAAACTCCTTAATGGATCTGGTCTATAGTTTCTTTGTGTGTGTGTGAAGGATATATTCATGCTCTATAATGACTCAGCCTTATTTATATAATTCATGTAACTTGGTTTAAGTAGAAAATCTATGTCTAATTACCTTATTTAGACAATATGCATGGAATACTTGATGTATGTAAGTGGATGGAGTTAGTTCCAAATTTTAAGCTATAGAGAGAATTAAAAATAAAGTTAGTCAAACATTAGTCAATAAATCATGAAAAATGCATTAAATATATAACAAAACTTAGCCTATCTATTCATGTGGGAATTATAAAGGATATCAAGAAACAAATGAAAGAAAGCAACATCATATTACCTTCCCAAATGGATTCACCATACCAATGCAGCTCAAAATCATGTTCTCCCTTGATCAAGAGCTCTTGTCTTCAATGACAATGGTGGTCACCTGCTCTAATGTCTCAAGAACTCTCCACAAAACCTTATCTCATGATTTGGAATCACTAAACTAGCATATAAATAAAGATTGTAACTAAAATTAATGGTAAAATGAAAAGGATTGTGAAGACAATTCAACATAATACATTTTCACAAATAAAGCTTAAAAATGATGTCCATGGCCTCTTTATTTATAGATTTTCAAGAATGACCAGAATCAACTTGAACCATCCATCTTGAGATGAAGATGTGTGGTTTGAGGATTAATTGAATATTTGGAATTAAATCCATAATTATCCTCATCATGACTTTAGAAGAAGGGACATTGAAGAGGCATGAGAGGCATTAATTAGGCATGGGTGACCCATAATCTTGATATTTGTGGCATTTATGGCCTAGGGATGTCTTCCCAAGAAATGATGTCACCTAATGATGTAGTTAAGGGAAATTAATTTCCAAAAATAAATATTCAACAACTCTCATGTAAAATCCACTTAAGCTCTTGATTTAGATTAATTAGTCTTAAACAAAGTTAATCAAAATTTGTGTAGTTATTTGGAAATTGACCCTCAATTAATCAAAATTGTCAAAAAGTCATATTATTGAGTCATAATTTGACTAGAGAATAATTCTAAGGTGACGTTAGATGCACTAGAATTGTAATTCCATTTAGAATGTTTTCAAAATAAAATAACAAAGGTAAATGATGTGTACCAATGAATTATAAGAAAAGAGTGATCTAGAGCACAAAAAGGTGAAATCATCATTTTGACTCAAAATTAATTGATCAAAGTTAGCTAGCCCATAAATTGTATTTCCCCATTTAAGGATACTTTGACCTAAATTGGCACTTGTAAATGATAATTTTTAACCATTTAGGGTGTTTTATGGATTTTATCCTAAAATGTGCATTTGAGTACAATTCAAGTAAGATTGATAATTTCAATGTAAATGGTGTTAGGAATTGGATGTCTATATTTTACCCTTGTTTGAGAAGGCATATCGAGACATTCAAGAGAAGCAACATATTTTTAAATAAAAGAGATATCAGGAAGAAATTTAAATAGACCCATGATTCACCCTCAAGAGGACATAATAGGATGAAAGAGAAGGATGGACTCTCAAAAAGAGAGAGAAAGTGAGAGGTTAACCCATTGAATACATCACATCTAAATGAGTTAATGCTTGCACACATGATTACCATCAATGATAAAAATATAATTATTAGTATAATAGGCCCCAATAGATGCGGGTAATGGGAAAGATACAATTTATAAATGTAAGGGACACACTTTAAACACACTCAATTTGAGAGTACAAGCTACACAGTTATGACATTAATCAATCCTGAGACAAGTTACACACTAAAATATTTCCATCATGAGATTTAATATGGAGATCTTAGAATTAGAGGAAAAGAGAGAATTTTCTACTTCAAGAAGGGAAGCACCACTAGAATGGGGTCTCCAAAGAAAAGATAATAAGAAGTGACCCAATAGAGCAGATGTGATCATGATAAAATAGTTTTACCCTAGTAGGGATAATTTTGATCATTGATAAAGAATAAATAATGGTTTGTCCCTATAGAGCTGATTTGATTCAGATGTGGTTCAGATGGTGGGTCCCAACATGGGAAATTGGTAAGCAAAATATCTCAAAGATATAACCTAAAAGATAGGTTAAAGTGAGTTGGCATAAACATACATGCGATGGTGTAATGGATTAGAAAGCCATAAGACACCGAGCATATGAGAATGCATAAAGTGATGAGAGAGAAGAAAAGAAGAACAAAATATAGTTGAGCTGAGCTTAATAGAAATTAAGTTCTACCTACATAGTTCCATGGACTCATGTTCCAACATGAACTTCAGGGTAATGTAGTTCACCCATGTTTGGGAGAGAATGGAATGAGGAATGATGAAAACTAACCAAGAATTGATTAGACTCATAATATATGCAAAGAGATGCATTTCCAAGAATATATTCAAGTGTTAAAATGCATAATACCTAAATGCCTAATTCCATATCATGAGTTTAGATTATGCAAAGTGTTCTTGAGAACTATTCATTAGAGTGATGTTGACGTTAAGACTTTGAGACCTGAGCACAAAGTGCTTGATATAGAAAAAAAAATTAGGCATCATAAGTATGAATAACTTAGAATGACATAAGATTCCAATTTCATTGAGCCAATTCAAATGTGAATACCTATAACTCAGGATAATCGTAAAACAATGACCAAACCTAGAGTTACAACTATTTACATTTAAACAAAAAAGTAAAGACAAAGAAAAAGATAAACATAAATGAACCTAACTTGAAATAAATATATGATTAATCAAGACTTAAGTAAGAACAAAAATGTTTAAAAACAAATAGTAAAAACATCTGAATGACATTAGACCAAGATATGAATAATCAAGATCTATGTGGACCATCAAGATGTACTTTAAAAAAAAGAAGCAAGACCAAATAGGAAAGCAAAATATTAGACAAAAAAAACAATAAAATAAACACACACAAAATGGTTTTGAGTTTTTGAATGTTTTATGAACATTTTTTTTGAAAATTTCTAAGTATCTCAACTCGATTGAGGATTAAGAGATATAGAATGGTCCAGCTCATGGAATGGCAAGAGCATGCCCACTTAAAATGATCAGAATACAGTGAGAGCATATGATAAGAAGGATTGAGTTGACCTTGACATGAATTGATCACTACCTATATAACCCCAAAATAATCCCAAGTCATAGTAATTCTACCCACACAAAAGGTGATGAAAAAATGATTAGGTCAAAAAAAGTTTACAAACAAAGGTGAACGATAAGATAAATGATAATAGTAATGACCAGATGATGTGATAATGCATGATAAAAAGACATTATACCTAGTATATCCATAGGTAGCTATAATTAGGAAATAATGTCATAATACTGATTTGCCCAAAAGCATTTATAATCAAGGGTACCAAAACATTATTGATTTTCCCATAGGTGGTTATAATCAACGATACCAAATAAGATAATAAAAGAAAGATAACTTACTAGATCAAATGTCACACTACTTACATAGAATATCATTCAACATGGCATTCAAAAACTATTGAAACTAGATTAGAATACCCTAATAGAAAGTGTAGGATGAACCAAAGGAACCAAGGTCAAAAATGAAATTTGTAAGATGACTAAAATCAAGCCTTAGTTAATAGTAAATAAATGGTATCATGAAATGATAAATTTTTTTGGATATAATAGCAAAAAAGTTTCCCCCAAGTGATGATTGGATTATATTACTCACAAAATGGTGAGAGAATTGGCTTAGGTTGCTTAAAAAATGATGAGAGCACTCAAACTTAACAATTGCTCATAAAATAGTGAGAGCGTGGGAAAGGAGTGACCAAGCTAACATCAATAAAAATTGAGCATTGCCTACATAGTCCCGAAGGACCTCAATTCAATGTAGTTAAAACATCATGGTTCATAAATTACATGGTATAATAATGCCTAAAAATGGTCTATAGGGTTGCCCCAAGAGATGAGGCATGGTAATGGAAAATGGGTGAATGGTAAATGAAAAATGGTTCTGTTACTCTTGTTGACATGGAGATGCACGTCTTAGTCAATATGTGAGACAACAAAAATGATCAGTTATAAATTTGTTACCCAATTCCCTTTTGGAAAAGTTGCTCTATTAATAACTTGTTGTAGATCTAAATCTCAATAATGTGTTTGTGATCTTCATTGGTAATCGATTCTACTTCCTACAAACATTGAGATAAGATAACTTCGTAGCCTCTATAAAGGAAAGTGTTACTAGTGATAAATGATATAAGTGGGTAATAAATGGGTTGGTGATAATGGAATATATAATGAATGGGAAATAAATTAAGATAAGGACTTTTAGTCATATGTAATGTTGTTGATGTTGGATTTAACATAATTTTTGTTGTGGTGAGGCCAAAGAATTATGAAGATGCTCTCAATAAGATGACTAGATTGTTTTGTTGATTGATCTTGAGAGTAGGTACCATATGATTATGTTGTAGATTAGAATCTATTTTGATTTGATCTTGAATAATATATTAAGTAAATAGTGAAGAACTTTTTTGCTCAATTGTTGGTGTATCAATGAGGTTTTTGTAGACATCCAATTCCTAACACCATTTGTGTTGAAATTGTCAATCTTATTCAAATTGCACTTAAATGCACATTTTAGGTCAAAATCTATAAAACATCCTAAATGGTTTGAACTTGTCACTTATAAGTGCCAGTTTAGGTTAAAGTATCCTGAAATAGATCAAGGCATTTTATGGGCTAGCTAACATTGATCATATCATTTCGAGTCAAAATGACCATTTTGCCATTTAGTGCTCTATATCATTATTTTCTTCTAATTTATTGGTACACATCATGTACCTTTATTATTTGGTGTTGGCAACATCTTAAATGGGAATACAACTCTAACACATCTAACATCACCTTCGAGTTCCTCTCCAGTCAAATTATGACCCATTAATATGACTTTGTAACCATTTTGATTAATTAAGGGCCAATTTTCAAATAAATTGCACAATTGTTGATTAACCTTGTTTAAGGTTAATTAATCCAAATAAAGAGCTTAAGTGGATTTTCCATGAGAGTTGTTGAATACTTTTTTTTATAAAATTGATTCCTATTAACTGTATCATCAAGTGACATCATTTCTTGGGAAGACATACCTAGGCCATAAATATGACAAATATCAAGATTATGGGTCACCCATGCTCCCATGCCTCTTCAACGCCACTTATTCCAAGTTCATGATGAAGATAGTTATAGATTTAATTCTAAATATTAGGATTATCCATGGCCACACATCTCAATCTTGAGATGGATGGTCATGGTTGATCCTGACCAATCTCAAAAATATATAAATAGAGAGGCCATGGATGTGAATAAAAATATATTTTGGTGCAAGGTTATTATACTTAAATATATTCAAATCTTGATTATTGAAAACCTATAATGTTAAATTATTTCCACAAGGCTTTGCATTTGATCATAGATTTTATTTGCAAGCTTTATTGATAGGCTAGTTTAGTGATTTGTAATCATGATCTTGGGTTTTATGGAGTGTTCCTGAGGAATTGGAGGAGCTTACCACTATTGTTGACAAAGACAAGGATTATTGATCAAGGCAAAACACATTTTTGAGCCACATGGGTATGGTCAATCTATTTGGGAAGGTAATATGGTGTTTCTTTCTTTCATTTGTTTCTTTTTATCCCTTGTAATTCCCATAGGAATATATAGGCTTGGTTAGTTATTTATTTATGCATGTTTCATTATTTATGGACTAATGCTTGACTAACTTGATTTGTAATCCTCTCTAAATCTTGGCACACCCAATGGGACAAGACACATCTCAAACCTAAAGAAGATCACTTTTCAACTCTAAAATATCCATTTCAACCCTTAAAACTTGTGCAAATTGATTTTCTAACTTTATTTTGCCATTTTTGTTTTCTATGGTTTTCACATAGTAACTGACATCAACAAGAATATTGACATTGGTTCCCTACTTAACCGACATTGGTTAGTAAAACCAACATCAGTTAGTAAAACCAACATCAGTTAGGTCTCGATTATCAAAGTAACTATCATCGGCTCTAATAACCAACATCAATCACTATGTTTTTAGAAAAAACATAGACCTGATAGCTACTTTTTCAAAGTTCATTATTTCAAGATAAAAAGAGCTTCAAAGGTAAAGGACATGCTAACATTTTTACTATAGGAACAATCTTTTAATTTGATCAAAACATGTTTAAATCACCTCTTGTATGCTTAAAAATGAATTAGGAACTTTGTTTTGGGTGTTTACTAAATAATTTAGATGTTTTAGTGAATGTTTTCAAAGTTTGTAACTAAGACCAAGGGGTCAAATGAACACCACCAAAAATTTCATTTGGGTTTAAGATTGAACACACTTGTCAATTATTATTTCCAATGGTTGTTTACTTAGGTTTTGTTTGGCAAAAAAATAAATGTTGCATGTATGATATTTCATTTTTCCTCTTTAGGGAACCCTTGGAATCAAAAGCACCATTCCTATTTCAAGTAGCCTATTCCAAGGCTTAAAAAGAATGTTGCCTAAAGCACTCCCAAAAAACTCACCAAAGTTTGGGTGATCTTGAAAATGACCCTAAAGTCTTTCAATTTTATGCTTTCTTTATTTTCATACAAACTTGGCTTATGAGGGGGATGCCATTACCTCCCATGAGTTATTTAGGGAAGCTTTAACCTAGGGTTTCACCTCTTTCCATTGATTTCATTTGACTCTTTTGGAGTTGCACATGGGACATATCTTTATTTGGACATTGTACTACACTAAGCAAATAGTGGGATGTAGTGGTTATAAAAAGGACTAGACCTTTTTACAACTAGCCAATGTTTTGGTCACCCAAGTTTTGTGCTTGTATTTTGCATTGTTTGACATGAAAGTCATTATGTAATTGATTCCCCTAGAATGATCAAAACCTTTCTAGTTTAGTAGACCCCACTTTGCCATACCTTGTTATTTTAGACTTAAGACATTTGTTTTTTGTCATTAGCTTACCTGGTCTTGATTTTTGTCTAAAACTTCTTGTTAACTTAATGAACTTAACCAAAACACATGGTCCTCAATTTTCTTGAGAAAGAGAGGTGTTACAATGTCCAAATGGAAAATTCATATTTTCCTTGTTCAATTTATTATCAAAATCTTTGTTTCATGTCATCCACTTTGGTACAGTCATGCTACCCAATTGAGTCTAGATATTTTACCCAATTTGTTTAAATCCTTTATTTATAATCCACATTCAAAATTAAACCTTTCTAAGTCTAAGGGTTGGTGATCAAAGTGGTTCACCATTTATGCACTAAGCTTATTTTAACTTGGGTTTAATTTTTTATTTGGATTAAAGGTCATTTATTAAGACTCAAAATCACATTATCATCTTGATGGACTCAAGCCATCTTATGTATCACTCATGCTTTGGGTCCTAGAACATATTTTATCCTAATAGAATCATGTGGTGATGTTGTGATACATATTTTGTCATAGCTTTATACTTAGTGATTCATATATGTTTTAAATCTTGAGTTGCTTAGTTCATTTTTTCTTCTTCATAATCTAGAGAGATTTCCTCTAAACTTTTAGGGTCAACTTGTCAAAGTTGAAGCTAGCTTTTGTAGTGTGGGTGGATTATAAAGATCTAGGCTTTAGTGTAATAGTTTTCACCTTGGGTCCTTTATTTACCTTACTCTCTTCTAATCTATATGATTTCAACTTTACCAAAGGTTGAGTAAACTCATGAACCAAGTCTTCTAAATTATGCATGGTTTCAAACCACCCTCCCTTATAGTCTCATTGGTACCTTGGTTATTTGTTTAAAATAGAGCCAAATCATACTTTGATTGGTTGTTGAACATTGGTCCAAAGTTATTAAATACATAGAAAAACTCTTTTTAAACATGACTCAAAGGTTCACTCATAGTGGGGCCTCTTATGGCCTTAGTTATGAGGATAAGAAATATTATGATGGTCAAAATAACCCCATTATTTTTTATGATATCCCTGCAATAATAGGATTCAAAGATGATTATAATGAATATCAACCCCAAGAAGATCAAGATGAAGCCCTTCTTTTATTGATAGAATCAGGTCCTAGATTACCTTCTAATTTTCCTATAGAACAATTTCATACCTTAGTTAGAGAAGGAGAGCAATGATGGAAAGAGAAATTTTTTACACAAATAGACATACTTTCTTCCTCTAACAAAGTAAAGGAAATATAAATAGAGTCAAAACCCACAAATCTAGATCTTCTAGCTAAGATCAAGTTAATAGGTCAATGATATGTAGATTAACTTATCATAGACTTAATTTACTACCAAGTTCCACTTAAATTCATAATAATGATTCAAAAGAACAAAGAAATTTGGTCAAAAATATGCAATAAGTATTGGATGAAAACATTACCATACTAGATCAAGGTAATATAAATGAATAGTTAAAGTCACAAGAGACCTTACAAGATGTTCTATTTGATACAGAACATACATTCTTCAATCATCAAGAACCTCTTATTACTTTACAAACCCAAACATTTAGTTCAAATTGAGGAAATACCTCAAGACAATTTAGCTAGTTCTTTTCAACCAACCCAAATATTGATAAATAAACATATAAATTTCCAAAATCAACAAAGTGTGAAAGAACCAAATTCAAAAAATGTTTTATAATCAAAGAATCAACGGATTATGTTCTCAACTCAAGCATCAAATCAAAACCAAATCATGGATTTAAAGGTATATGCTCCCTATAGATCCACACAAAACTAGGGGCATATTCCACCCTAATAGCAATAAAACTAGGGGCACATTCTACCCCAAAATCAATAAAACTAGGGGCACATTTCACCCCAAAAGAAATAAAACTAGGGGCACATTCTACCCCAACATTAACAAAACCAGGGGTACATTCCACCCCAATAGAAAAAAAATAAAGGGCACATTCCACCCCAATAGCAATGGACCCTAAGGTACATTCCACCCCAATAGCATCTTATCCAATCCATAAATGCACCAAACATGCAAGAATGGAATTCTATGAAGGAAATTGTCAAAAGATTGGAGATAAATAATAGAGTCAAAAAGTAAAAATTCAATGAGATATGACCATATCCATTTGATTTATCTATTATCTAAAACCCCTTTCCACCTCATTTTGAGGCACCCAAATTTGACAAGTAAAAATGGAAAGGAGATCCACGTGAACACATATAGGCATTCTTTGTCTTATGTCAAGAGGTTTATTATAGTAGCGAGTACTTACTATGACTATTTTTATTAAGTTTAGTAGGATAAGATCTTGATTGGATACTTAAACTACCCAAGGGATCAGTTATGGATTGGAATGAATTATCAAAAAAATTCATTAACCATTTCTCATAGAACATAGAACATGAATTGATCATTGTTGACTTATATAAAGCCAAGCAGTGGGATGGTGAAAGTTTTGTTGCATATCTACAAAGGTGGAGAACATTGACAGGTTGCTTTCCACATAATTTTCTAGATAAATAGTTGGTTGATATATTTTCATAGAATTTACATCTTGAAGTTGCACATAATCTATGGTTAGCTTGTGCTAGCTCATTTGAAATAATTATTGACAAAAGAGTGCAGATTAAGAAGGCTCTTATCACTAGAGGCCTTGTTAATATCTTCACACAAGGTCAAGCATCTAATCAAAATAAATCACTAATTCAAACAATTATGCAAGATAAGCCTAAGGGCTTTAACAAAAATAAGAACATGGTTGGAAATGGGGTGATAGAAATAAGACATGTACTAATGATATAGGCTATACCTCCTTGAAATGTACAATTAAATTCCTCTAATCCACTACCTAATTTGTAAATAAAACCTCCATAAAGGACATTTCATAACAATTTTAGAGTCTTTATCAAGTTAGGAGAATAAGTTAAAATAGTGTTACCAAAGCTCATTATAGTTAATTTAATCATATGGCTAGTATCAAGACCATTTCCTCAAGATCATCCAAAACAAAACTAGTAAAAAGAGAATGAATGGTGTAACTTTCATCATATTGTTAGTCATGGTGCATATCATTGCATTCAATTATGACATATTATTGAGGACTTCATTAAAAAAGGTGAGCTAGAAATTAAGTTGGCCCCTAATCAGGACACAAATCAGGATATGGGAATCTATAAAGACCCCTTTCCTCGACATGATCCACCACCACCAAGAAACAATCAAAATGGTCATAATTAGGGGTAGAGGTAGAATCAAAACCAATAAAAAGGTCAGAATAATAATAAGAATAATCAAGATCATGATCCCCATACTAATAATGTGGCTTATAACAATGTACCTTAGGACTATAATAACATTGTATGACATATTTTTGCAACCCACATTGCCACTATTACTATGATGTCATGTGGCCAATATCATGTTCCTCACAACATGAGACCCATCATCATAGGGTCAGTACCTTCTCCCCCTAGTAATACCATGTTGAGTTTGCATCATCATGCTGATACTCCATTTTCACAGGTTACTAATCCTGAATAATAATACCTTTCTTATAAAGGCTCCTCATTTACCCAAAATTGTCATAATACTATTAATCACCAATGAATCACCATCCAAGGCCCTTTTCCTCCCTCTTCTAATTATAATAACTCCTTTCCACCTCTAGGTTGTTCAATCACAACTAGATGCTCATGAGTTACCATTCAGGGCCCTTCACCCACTTCTTTCCATAAACCCAATGAAAACACTGTGCCAATGGTTCCAAAGTTGAATATTATCCCAATAAAGGCCAAACTAGTTCAATCACAATTCAAAGGCCTTATAGTATAATAGATCAATTAGATAAAACCTTTACATAAATTTCCATATTAGAACTCTTACAGACATCTGATGTCCATTGAACCATCTTTAATAAAATTTTACAAGAGTCTATTGTGCCTAATAATATAGACCTTGATTAGTTATAGAACCTAGTTGGACATTTGTCTTCATTTTATCAAATCACATTTGATCAGAAGGACATGTCCACCCTCAACCCAAACCACAATAACCCACTATACATTGAGATAATCATTATGGATCACAAGATCAAGTAGGTTCTTATAGATAATAGTTTAGGGATAAACATCATATCTCTTAAATTGGTGTGATTATTTGGTTACATGGATAAATGCATTCAGCTATAACATATTATAATCAAGGCTAATGGCAATGCTGAGAGGGAGCCATTTGGTATAATTTGGTTGCCAGTCATGGTTGGGTCTATTTCTCATCACACATTATTCCATATTGTGGATATTGAGCTTCCTTATAACATACTTCTTGGTCATCCTTGGATCTATGAAGTATAGATAGTTCCATCTACTCTTCACCAATGCCTTAAGTTTCCCCATGATGGGATTGAGGTTACTATTCTCACTAATCAACAACCATACCAATACTGCAAACATCTTGAAGTAGAGCTTCATAATTATAAGTATTGCCCAAGTTCTGAATTTATTGTAAATAAAAACAAATCCATCATTTCTCATCCATCTCCATCTAATTATATAGACCCTAGTGATCTAGCCTCCACTTCAACTGATCCATTTCCTACAGCTTTAGCCAAATAGGTTATTACTAAGATGAAAGCATTTTCATGTACCATCTAAAGGACGTCCTCCATATTGAAAAATTACCAAAATCCCCTAAAATATTTGGTAAGCCTAAAAATTCATAGACTCATAACAAACCCAATCAAATTTGGCAACCAAAGAAGAAGCAACCAAAACCTTATATAGTTATGTACCTATAATTACACCAAAGAAAGATCAAGATTATTTTACTAAGGGAGATTGGTTATATTCTAAGGGCCTTGTAGATTGTTTTTAGAATCCAAAGTATCCTATCCCTAATAAGATAATGGATCATATTGAATATATAGGGAAAGGCATCGACCCACACATACAATGAATTTTAAAACCCTTATCGGCTAGAATTATCAACTAGAATCATGGTCTCAAATTTAAACCACCAGAGGATGACCTCATAACATTTGGTAGTGACTCTTTTGAAGTGACTAGTAATGAGACTCCTAGTAGTGACACAACTGTTAGGAACCCGTGGAAGCACAATTGATTACCATATACAAGCAACTTAAGATGCGAAATTAACCAAAAGTAACAAGTAACTAGAAACCATAAACAACATAGAATATGAGAGACAATACACAACTTGTATTAATACTCATCTAGAAAAGAATACAATAAAGAAGATGACACTTCTTCTTCACACCTCTCAGAGGCTTCCCACACCTCAAGTGTACAGTAATTCTTTCCTCAAAGCTCTCTCTCTTACGGTCCCAACACACAACTCAAACATAGAGTTGGTGTTCACCTCCAACCAGTCAGTATCCACTACTGCCAGTACACCAATGCTCCACACACTCCACAAGTGCTCCACGCACTCCAAGTAGATCTCCCCTAAACTTGCAACAACTTGAAACTCAAATGATCTTACTTATTGAAGGAACTACCTTTCCTTCTTCTTTTCTCTCCAACTGAGTACACACCATACTCCAAGTAGATCCCACCTGATCCTGCTCCCTGTTGTGTTGTTGTCACCTTGATTATGCTGCCACTTATAGATCAACCTAGTTCTACACACTTGTAAACCTTAGACCTTGCACACACATACACCTACAGATCAATGATCTTACTTACCATGTAGATCTCCAAACCTAGCCTTGCACACCTACTGACCAAGATCCTACACACCTGAAGAACCCTTCTGATTCTCCAAAACTAGCACCCACACTTGGCACTACTGTGGAACTAGGAGGAACACCCTTTCTCACTTCACACATAGAAGGAGATAACTTTGCTCAACTCAAACTAGAACACCTTTACAATATAGCCTATGAGTCTCTTAAATAGATCTCATGAAAACAATAATTAGACATCCAATTACAATAATTAGATCCACAGCTTCAAGTCTAAAATTGGCTCTTATCACGCAAACACTCAGTTCGTTAATAAACTATCCATAACACTCACAGTTCTAAACCACATAGGTGACCGACGTCGGTCCCTGTCTGCCTAGAGGTGACCGACGTCGGTTGCATTCCTATCCACCACTGGCTGATGTCAGTCAGCCTAACCGATGCTAGTAACTATGACACTTAGAAATCTCTCAACAAACTCCTTCCATATTTGCATTAATGAAGATTTTAGCTCCACAACCTAACAATCTCCCACTTGGAGATAAACAACTATAGTGTACCTATACCTATACCCTATCTAATCTATTTCCTAGTTTGTATCCCTCTTCAAGATCAATCCTGAAGACCACCCACCACACAACCTGTGGTGTACCTCCTATCATCTGAGTAACTTGCCACATCCAAACCTACAAACCCATGTAGTGAACTCTTGACCCTGCATAGCATGTATACCTGCTGCTAGTCCCTTTCAACTACCTGAGAACCCACTTCCCCAAATTGGCTCCTAACTCTCTAATAACACCCACTACTTGGGCAAACTCAGGTCTATACCAGACCTCATGTGATTTTAGACACTGAACTGTCCACCCCTTAGTGTGCTCTGGTTCTGCATCCTACGTATTGAACCTCACCAACACCTAATTCACATCAGCTCCCACTAGAGACAAAATCAACTTGTGATCTTCCATGTCTCTCATGCCAAAGAATTTTGCTGCTCCAAATTCCTCATGACATGCCAATGAACTAACCTTACCCTTAGCTCAGTAAAACCCTATATGTCTGAAGCTACACCAAGCTCATCCTCCACATACAGTAATAGGATAATGTTTCGAACATCATCCACCTGATAAGACAAACATAATGGTTATACTGACATTGACTAAAGCCCTGCTTTGTCATCCACCTAGTACCACCTATCAACCCTGTACCACTATCCTGTAGCTTCCTCAAGACCATATGACCTGGCCTTCTATCTCATGTGTCCATTCTCTCTATTCTTTAACCAAGGTATCCATTCATCTTATTGCTTTCATATCGACTGGCAACCCTACCAAATCTCCTATTTGGTCTTGCATCTTGTTCATGCCATGCTCCCACTGTTTCCTAGATCCTTCCTGCTCTACAGTCAGCAACTAGTATAAAGAAGAGGAACAATGAATTTGAGGCTTACTTGCACTTTTAGTCCTCCCCATGGGCATTTGAGAATCCTTAATAGCTTGTTGTCTACCCAAAATCTGTCTCAGTGACTGACCTCAGTCACCACACAATCTGCATCTGATCGACATCGGTTCCATGCAACTATCCAGGTCGCTAACACCGATTATCCTGCTGACATCAGTCTCCACCTACCTGACACCACTGACTCCTCTGGTCTGCACATGATCGATGTTGGCACCTATCTATTTGATGTCAGTTACCCTTGATCGATGCTAGTACCTGTGTATGCCTATGAGTGATGACTTTTTACCTGTGAGCTCTCCATGGATCAAAACCCTGTCCAAACTACCCTGCTCAGAAGTATCCAGCCCCATCCACTAGTCTCTATCCATTATCTCCTCTAATAAAACCAAGGTTTTCTAGTTCTTAAGTTTATCAAACACATCTATCTTCTGCTTAAGAACATGCATCTCCTTCTTGCTCATGTGACCAAGCCTACAAAGCCACGTCTTCACAATAGAAGAAGAATCATTAATATAAGCAAGTAGATAAAGAGTACCTAATTTTTTACCACTAGCTAATTCAAGTGCATCCACTATGAGAGTTTCTATGCATCTCTCAACACCCAACTTTCCTGAAGCAATTAGCTGCATCTTCAAGACTGGGACCTGCATGACCTCCTTCAACACCCATGTGTTGGCTACCTACAATTTCAGCATCACTTCCCCTTTGCCAATACTATGACAAGGCTCACCAACCCCTCTACTTGGGGCTGCATGGAAAGAGGCAATAGAATCTATTAACCAAGATTCAACTTTATCCAAGAAACATCCTATAGTATCTTGTGCAAAAACACCTGCAACATCTGCTTCTTCAGTTTCTTCATGCTGATCTTATACCAACCAACAATATTTCTTTACCTGCTCTTTCTTTCCATAACACCGTAATTGACCATTCGTGCTTTTCAGTTCCTCCATTCTTAGCTTACTTTCTTCTACCATTGTTATACTCCCACTCAATCAAAAACCCCTGAGAGTGACCTGTAACCAAACACAAAACTTGCTCCCTGTAACCTGGCTCTGATACCAATTGTTAGTGGTATCAAGATATGAGCCAACAACCTCACTTTGATACCAATTTTTAGGAACCCGTGGAAGCACAATTGATTAACATATACAAGCAACTTAAGATGTAGAATTAACTAGAAGTAATAAGTAACTAAAAACCAGAAACAACATAGAATATGAGAGACAATACACAACTTGTATTAATACTCATCCATAAAAGAATACAATAAATAAGATGCCACTTCTTCTTCACACCTCTCAGAGGCTTCCCACACCTCAAGTGTACAGTAAGTATTTCCTCAAAGCTCTCTCTCTTACCATCCCAACACACAACTCAAACACAGAGTTGGTGTTCACCTCCAACCAATCAGTATCCACTACTACCAGTACACCAGTGCTCCATGCACTCCACAAGTGCTCCACGCACTCCAAGTAGATCTCCCCTAAACTTGTAACAACTTGAAACTCAAATGATCTTACTTATGGAAGGAACTACCTTGCCTTCCTCTTTGCTCTCCAACTGAGTACACATTGTACTCCAAGTAGATCCCACATGATCCTGCTCCCTATTATGTTGCTGTCACCTTGATTTTGATGCCACCTACAGATCAACCTAGTTCTACACACCTTCAAACCTTAGACCTTGCACACACATACACCTATAGATCAATGATCTTACTTACCATGTAGATCTCCAAACATGGCCTTGCACACCTACTGACCAAGATCCTACACACCTAAAGAACCCTTTTGATTCTCCAAAACCAGAACCCACACTTGGCACTACTATGGAACTAGGAGGAACACCCTTGCTCACTTCACACACAAAAGGAGCTAACTTTGCTCAACTCAAACTAGAACACCTTTACAATATAGCCTATGAGTCTCTTAAATAGATCTCATTCAAACAATAATTAGACATCTAATTACAATAATTAGATCCGTAGATTCAAGTCTAAAATTGGCTCTTATCATGAAAACACTTGGTTTGTTAACAAATTGTCCGTAGCACTCGCAGTTCCAAACCACACAGGAAACTGACATCAGTCCCTATCTACCTAGAGGTGACCAACATCAGCCCACTCCTGCTAACGTTGATTGCATTCATTTCCACCACTGGCCAATGTAGGTCGGCCTAACCGATGCTGGTGGCTATGACACTCAGCAACCTCTCAGCAACCTCCTTCCCTGTTTGCATCAGTAAAGCTTTTAACTCCACAACCTAATAACAACATCCCATTATAGCCTTTTTAATGAGCTTACTGATTTATATTTGTTTGATTCAAATTCCATATTGATCATAAAACCTATTAGATCTTTTCATCCTAAAGCAACAATCCATCCTATTAGAGCTTCCCATCTTGAAGTAAAAATCCATCCTAGTGGTGCTTCCGTTCTTGAATCAAGAAATTATATCTTTGCCATTGGTGCTTCCCATCCTAAATTAAACCCTCACTATAACCTATGCCTTTTCCATCTTAAAATCATATATTGGGATCAAAAAAATTTAGTCATCTACCTCGATGAGTTTCAAAATGAAGAATTTATTGTAGAATACGTGGGCCTCCGAGATGCATTCCCCATCGATGATCATAAGTAGGGTTTTAATTTTTCATTAAATTCTTCTACCTAATTTGTAAAGTAGGAAAAATTTCTTGGTCATAATAAAGAACAAACGTCAAGATCTTTAGGTGAAAACCTCTTTGAGGCACTTGTTAATCAAGGAAAAAGTAAATAAAAAGACAAACCTTTGAGTGAAAACTTGTTTCAGATGCTCCCAGGTGGGAAAGTTTGCTCATCCCCTTACGACGTAGAAAGTCCATCTAGCCCAAGTTCCATAGCTAGTACAAACATCTCTTTAGAATAACATCAAATATTTAAGCATCTTGCTCTTAAGTTTCTAGAGGTCTTTGCCAATTGGCCATTACTTGAGAAGGTAGATTCTGATTCTTCATATTATCTAGATATCTAAGAGGAACAATAAGAAGATATAGTAGAAGAAGATCATGACCATACATTGCCTAAAATTATAGAAGACATATCCACACTCTTTATAGAGATCATAATAGAAGTGAATTTGAGAACCTATGAGGATCCTAAAAATGTTTATCTTGAAGCTTCCCTTACTGAATCAGAATGTGAACATATTATATCCATTCTTAAGGATTACATAGACATATTTATATGGGCATATTATGACATGCTAGGATTGGATCCAAATTTAGTTGTGCATCATCTTGTTTTTCACTCTAATGCTAAACAAGTCAAGCAAAAGTTGAGAAAGATGCATCCATTCATCACCCTTTTGGTTAATGCCGAGTTGGAAAAGTTGTTAAGAGCCAATTTTATCAAACCATTATACTACTCTAAATGGATTTATTACATAGTTACAGTAAGTTAAAAGACCCCAGGCATATATGTTTGTACTAATTTTTGTGATATCAATAAATCATGTCCCAAAGATGATTTTCCTCTGCCCAACATCAACATGATTATCAACTCAAATAATATATATGAGATGCTCTCCTTAATGAATGGATTTTCAAGTTAAAATCAAATAAAGATAGCCTCTAAGGATCAGCATAAGACCACATTCAACACTCCATAGGTGATATTCTATTACCAAGCCATGCCATTTAGTTTGAACAATGCTAGAGCCACATATTAGTGTGCAATGATTATTATCTTCCATGACATAATGCATGACATTATTGAGGACTATGTTGATGAAATACTATTAAAATCATGAACAAGAGTTTGACAACCTGACATTCTATGAAGAATATTTGAGAGACTTCATGCATATAAAGTTCACTTGAATCCTAAGAAATGTGTTTTTGGAGTCACATCAAGAAAATTGCTAGGGTTCATTATATCATAATGAGGGATTGAAGTCGACCCTAAAAAGGTCACCACTATTATGTAAATTCTTCCACTAAATAATATTATATAGTTTTGAGGTCTACAAGGAAAGGTTTAGTCTATATGCAGGTTCATTTCTCAACTAGCAGATAAGTGCCACCCATTTACTCATATCTTAAATAAAGGGGTAAAAGTTTAGTGGGATGAAGATTGTCAGATATCATTTGTAAATCTTAAAACATACTTGGCCAATCCACCAGTCTTATGACCTCCAACACAAGGAAAGCCATTTCTTCTTTATATATCAATCATGGAACATGTACTGGGGGTACTTTTGGCTCAGCATGATGATCATGGTAAGGAACATGCAGTTTATTATTTAAGCTAGACATTGGTAGCCTATGAACATAAATATATGCCTATTGAGAATTCACGTTTAGTTATGGTGTTTTCCACTTAAAAATTATGACATTACATGCTAAATAACAAAACTATTATTATCACCAAGGTATATTCTCTTAAATTCCTCTTATATAAGGTAACTCTTTAAAGATGCATGGCTAAATGGATTATACTCCTTAGTGAGTTTGATATTGAATACCAAAATCAAAAGGTAATCAAAGGGTAGGTTCTTGCAGACCATCTTGTAAAAGCTCCTATTAAGGCCACTCAACCTCTCAACTTTTACCTTCTAAATGATTCTATCATGATGATAGAATAAGCATCATAAGAACCTAAGCAGTGGATGCTCTATTTAGATGGATCCTTCACATCCTGAGGATCTAGAGTTGACATATTTTTTATCATGCCATAGGGGGATTTGATCCCTAAAACATTCCATATATAATTTATGTGTATAAATAATATGGATAAATATGAGGCATTGGTTTTAGGACTCCATCTTGCTATATAGTGGGATATTCAAAGCTTAAAGGTCTATGGATATTCATAGCTAATCATAAATCAGAGAACTAATCAATATCAAACAAGAGATGATAATATTGTTCCTTAAAATCAAGTTGTCGATAACTTCAAAACACATTTTAAATCTCTATATTTTGAGCAAGTTCCATGAGTCAACAACAGATCTATCAACATGATGGTAATAATTGGTTCTATGATTCAAATGCATGATAATGATAAAGAGTGTCACTTCTAAATTGAAAATATTCTTTAACTAGCACATATTCTATCATATTTAGAGAGGATATGCACCATTTTTGATCCTAATCTCTCACCTAAACTACCATGGTACCAATATTTTTATAACTATTTCCATAGTCATGTATTTCTCGCCAACCTTTCCAATAACCAAAAAAAAACTATTCCTTGATTTTTTAACACATTATATCCTCCTTAGAAACACATTTTATCATAAAGTCTATGATGGAATGCTTCTTTATTTTTTATCTTTTGGAGAATCCAAGCTGGCACTAAAGGAGGTTCATGAAGGAATCTGTGGGGCCCATACCAGTGGTGTAGTCCTAGTGAAGAAACTTCTTAGAACATGTTATTATTGGCCCAAAATGGAGATAAATGCTTGTAATTATGTAAAGAAGTGTGTTCTTTGTCAGCAGTATGGAAACTTGATACATGCACCTTCCTTACCATTGTAGTTGATTACAACACCATGGTCGTTCTCAACATGGGGTCTTGATCTCATTGGGAAAATTAACCCAACATCTTCAGATGGTCATAAACATATTTTGAATGCAACCAAGTACTTTAACAAGTGGATTGAGACCATTCCTCTCACTTATATTACCATGAAACAAGTATCCAAATTCATTCATTACCATATCATCTTTTGATATGGCATCCCAGCCTATATTATATCTAATAATGACAGATCCTTCATAAACCAAGATGTGAAATCTCTTTGTGAAAAATTAAAAATCAAGCACAAAAAATCCACTCCATATAACCCATAAGTCAATAGACAAGTTGAGGCATCAAATAAAACCATTCTAGCCATCTTTAAAAAGATTGTTAATGATGGTAGCCATAATTAGCACTTGCAACTTTTTCCTACCCTCTGTGCTTATAGAACCTATCATTGCACTCCAATTGGAGCTACTTTGGACTCCCTTATTTTTGGCACTGAAGCTATCATCCTAATCAATAATGATATCCCATCATTAAGAATATCACTAGATCACATTGAAGATGATGAATAATATAGAGCCTCACGGTTGTAAGAACTATAACTTCTTGATGGTAAGCATTTGGCTGCCCTAGAAAACTTGTAGGCTTATCAGAATAGATTTTGGAAAAGCTAAAACAAATGCATTCTCCCTCAATAATTTTATATTGGTGACTTAGTTTTGAAAGAGAACCAAAATAACACGAATGCTAAACCCAAAAATAAAGGCAAGTTTTAGCCTAATTGGTTAGGACCATATATTATCACAACAAACTATGGATTAGAGCATATCGATTGGATAAACCTAATGGTGAAGAAATTTTAGAGCCCATGAAAATCATGCACTTTAAGAGGTTCTACACATGAACAACTTTGAACCATTATTTATAAGACCCCTCACTTGGGGATAACTTGTGTTGTCATAATTTTATCCCATCCTTTTATCTTACCTTGAATACATTTAATAGTACCCTGGTCCACTCTTCATGAATCCTGATAGTAAAGGCTTTGAGCCCTTGGCACTATGAACACACTCTTCATCCCATTATGTATTTCTCTCTTCGAGAAGAATATTATTTGTTTTGTCTAGGACATGTTATAAGCTTGAACACTTTTTTCCCTTTACCAATTATGATCTCAATTATGTCTCATGAATGTTATGAATATCTTCAATAGTATTTATAAAAAGTAGTTCAATCACAAAAGTCTTGTGTAGCTTTAGATAAGTGAACAACCACATATTCTCAATATAAGTATTTCTTACTTTCTTATTTTATTAAGAACCTTACTCTCACTGATTTATGAGTATGGGCTATTACAGCCAGCTTAGCTATCTTATTGGAACTTCTACTCTCAAGACATGCATCTCCTCGACTAGATGGTCCCACCTTATGCATATTTTATCCCAAAAACATTGGAAATACTTTTAAAATACCAAAAACATCAAAAAATGATCCACAAAAGAACAAAAACATTATCTCATGCTTCTATACATTTGTACCTTCCCATTCCAACATCCCACACTCTCGCTATTTTATGAGAAAATGTTAAGTTTGAATGCTCTTACCATTTTACAAGACCAAAAAGACTAGTTCATTTCATCTTGTCCCACACACTTTCCATTTTGTAAGATCATTCTTTCTCATCTCATCATCTTTTTGTTTTCTAGACCATTCTCTTTTGTTTGGCGTATCTTCCATTTTAAATGATGCTGGTCTGATCATCATTTTTCTTCTATCCCATTTCTTTGGAGAACTAAAATTAGACTAAAGTTCATGTTCGAACATGCATCCATGGAACTATGTAGGTAGCATCCACTTGTATTTTACATCTGGAGTCAACTCAACCAACCCCTTCCTTTTCTTCTCTTCCCCCATTTCTTATGTCATTATTCCTCTTTAATTAGGGAAAAATTCTCATGTAATTATTCTTGGCTATGATGTGGTGAAAGTAACACCTCTACTGCACATGCATGAACATTTGCCTTTAAACTACACTAATTTGGTTTTTATTTATGTGTGTTTATTCAAGCTTTCTTGGTGTTTTGTTGTGATTTCACACCTCTCCTTTTATTTCTTCTCTTTTTCTCTTTTTATTTCTTGGTCTTGTGTTTCCTTGTTTGTTTTTGCTTTTATCTTTTTTGCTTCAGAACATCTTAATGATTCACATGGATCTCAATTGTTTATATCTTGATCCTATGTTATTATGTTGTTCTTGGATCATTTTATTAATTTGATTATTGTTGGTGTCTTGTTTTTATGTTTGATTTTACTTTTCTCTTTTGTGTTCAAGAATGCCTTGATGGTCCACATGGATCTTAATTATTCATATATTGGTCTCATGTCATTAAGACACTCTTGCCTTTTTTTTTTTAAACATTTTTGTTCCTATTTAAGATCATATATTGATTTCGAGTTAGGTTCATTTATGTTTATCTTTTTCTTTGTTTTTGCTTTTTTGTTTAAATGTAAATCACTGTAACTCTAGTTTTCATCATTGTTTTATGATTATCCTTAGTTATAGATATTCACATTTGGACTGGCTCCATGTAATTAGAATCTTATGTCATTCTAAGTTATTCATACTTATGATGCCTAATTTATTTTGCTATAGCAAGCATTAGCTCATCTAGATCTGATGTATTCCATGGGTTGATCTCTCACTTTCTCTCTCTTTTTGAGAGTCCATCCTTCTCTTTCATCCTAGTATATCCTCTCCAAGGGGCATCATGGGTCTATTCCAATTTCTTCTTGACAACTATTTTCTTTTAAAAGGTGTCACTTCACCTGAATGTCTCACAATGCCTTCTCAAACATGGGGAAAATGTAGACATCCAATTCCTAACACCATTTGTGTTGAAATTTTCAATCTTACTCAATTTTCACTCCAATGCACATTTTAGGTCAAAATCTATAAAACATCCTAAATGGTTTGAACTTGTCACTTATAAGTGCCACTTTAGGTCAAAGTATCCCTAAAAAGGGCAATGAATTTTATAGGCTAGCTAACTTTAATTAGATCATTTTGAGTCAAAATGACCATTTTTCCATTTAGTTCTCTAGATCACTATTTTATTCTAATTTATTGGTGCATGTCACATACCTTTGTTATTTGGTGTTGGAAACATCCTAAATGGGAATATAGCTCCAATGCATCTAATATCACCTTCCAATTCTTCTCTAGTTAAATTATGACCCAGTAATATGACTTTTTGACCATATTGATTAATTGAGGGCCAATTTTCAAATAAATTGCACAAATGTCGATTAACCTTGTTTAAGGCTAATTAATCCAAATCAAGATCTTAAGTGGATTTTCCATGAGATTTGTTGAATATTTATTTTTGAAAATTGATTCCTATTAACTACATCATCAAGTGACATCATTTCTTGGGAAGACATCCTTAGGCCATAAATGCCACACATATCAAGACTATGGGTCACCCATGCCTCCTATGCCTCTTAAATGCCCCTTCTTCCAATGTCATGATGAAGATAATTATGGATTTAATTATAAATATAAGGATTAGCCATGGCCACACATCTCAATCTTGAGATGGACAATCATGGTTGATCATGATCAATCTCAAAAATCTATAAATAGAGAGGCCATGGATGTCAATAAAAAACTATTTTGGTGCAAGGTTATTATGATCAAATATCTTCAAAGCTTAAATATTGAAAATTTATAATGTTAAATTGTTTCCACAAGGTTTTGCATTTGATCATAGATTTTATTTTCAAGCTTCATTGATAGGTTAGTTTAGTGATTTCAAATCATGAGCCTGGGTTTTATGGAGTGGTATTGAGGCATTGGAGGAGCTTACCACCATTTTTGACAAAGACAATGATGCTTTATCAAGGGAGAAAATGTTTTTGTGCCACTTGGGTATGGTGAATCCATTTGGGAAGGTAATATGGTGTTGCTTTCTTTCATTTGTTTCTTTTTATCCCTTGTAATTCTCATAAGAATAGATAGGCTTGGTTAGTTATTTATTTATGCATGTTTCATTATTTATGGACTAATGCTTGACTAACTTGCTTTGTAATCCTCTCTATAGTTTTCACCAATAAACTTGTTCTGATCATCCCATAACACCTCTGAGAAGGTTTCACAAATAGATGTTAACATTTGACTTTGATTTTCTTCTAGCACCTTCGAAAAGGTTTCACTAAAATATGTTGAGTTTGTGTTTTATCTTTGGATCTTTGAGTTACCTTACACTCTTCTAATCTATATGATTTTAGATTTACCAAAGGTTGAGTAAATTTGTGAACTAATTTTTTTAATTGTGTGTGGTTCCAAGCCACCCTCTATTTATAGTCTCTTTGGTGCCTTAGTCATTTATTTGAATAAAACCAAGCATACCTTATTTGAATGTTTGTAAAACATTGTCCAAATCTTGACAAAACATTAAGAACACTCTTTTTAAACAATGACATTAAAGTACAATTGTAATAGGGTTTCTTATGGCCCTAGCTCCAAGGTAGAGCATCTTTATGATGGACATAATTACTCCATCTTGTTTAAGGATGTTTCCCTCTTTGGGCCTATCTTTTGAAAACCAATCACATCCATGCTAGTTATCTTATGCCATCCTTATCCTTCCCCTTCAATTTGTGCTCCACCCTTGAAGGTTACTATTTTGGGGTATCCTTCTTCTCCTTCAACTTGTATGAGAAAACAAGCTCCACAATGTGTAAAGGTTACCATTTTAGAACCTCCTCCTTTGTTTTTCATAACAAACCAAACTAATAATCATCTAGTCATTACCATTTTAGGACCTCCTCCTTTATTTTACACAAGCAACCAAACTAAGAAGTGTCCAGTCATTACCATTTTAGGACCTCCTCCTTTAGTTTGCACACACAACCAAACTAAGAAATATCCATTAGTTACCATTTTAAGACCTCTTGCTTTGGTTCACATGAATAAATAAACTAAGAAACATCTAGTTATTACCATTCTTGGCCCATCACTAGTTTTTTATGAACCTATTGTTGAAAAACCTCCATTTGATGAACCAGTTGTGTTTGATCCATTCTTCAATAGTCTAATTTTTGGAGAGTCCATTATTGAACCACAAACCATTTTTCATACTAAACCAAATGTTCCCCACTTTATAAATTCTATGCCAATCTTCAAGCCTAAACAAGAACCACTACTTCTTCAAGAGCCATCTTATGAGGATCAAAATGTGTTTAAAATTGATTTTTTGCAACCAATTGTGAACCAAAACCAAAATGTTATTATTGAAACACCCATTTTTGATAAGTAAAATTGTGATAAGTTAACTATTCATATGTTACCTATTTTTTAAGAGCCTTATCTCCTTGACAATCCAGTCTCTACAGAGTTGTCTCTTGATCTTTTCCCACTCGTTAAGTCTCACTTTGATAGACATGATTTTGTAAAGATGTCCTTTGAGCAGTTCCCTCTCTTTGAGGGGCTTCACTTAGATGAGTTAGTCTATGTTCAAACCTTCCAAGGTAAATAAATTTTTATGGAGCCCATTATGCCATCAAAGGCCATTACTTGTCAAACATTTAACATTCAATAAAACATTATCAAAACAACCATATCAGATGAAGAATCAAAATTAGAATTAGGTTTTATTTTTTAACTGACATTAGATTTAGCATAAAAAATAGAGCCAGCATTATTTACAACATTACATTTATATTCCCTTACTTTGGAATCAGATTTAGAAACAAATTATAGTATTGGTTGTTACAACATTGGTTATAATTACCTTGTGGATTGATTTGAATATTTTTGTGATCCTTCTATGGTTTTTTAGGATGATTACTTTAGGTTCAAAATAAGTTATCCTAGTATATTCTATGAATATTATGATACCTTTCACCATCCCATTATTACCACCCAAAATAGCCATTATATTAACATTTCACCTCCCACAAACATCAATTGGGACTGATAGAATCACACTTTATTAAACTACAACTATGGTGACATACCATTTGAAAAATATCAGGAGGGTCAAAACCACATTCATTCAGAAGAAGAACAATCTCCTAGTTAAACATTTTCAGAGGTGTTAGGAGATGATCAAATATGAAAGATCAAACTTAGCATCTTTTAGTGAAACATTTTCAAAGGTGCTAGAAGATAATCGAATTCAAATGTTAACATCTCTTCATGAAACCTTCTCAAAGGCACTATGGAATGATCAGAATAAGTTCATTAGTGAGAACCTCACCAATGATCAAAGATCAAACTCAGTATCTTTTAGGGAAACCTTTTTGGAGGCACTAGAGGATGATCAAAGATCAAACTCATCATCTTTTAGTGAAACCTTTTTGAAGGTGCTAGAAGATAGTCAAAGTCAAATGTTAACATCTCTTCATGAAAACTCATCAAATGTGCTATGGGATGATCAGAACAAGTTCATTTGTTAAAAACTCATTGAGGCACCAATAACTAAGCACAAAAGTTCACTATTTATTGAAGATATTATTCAAGATCAAATCAAAATAGCTTCTAATCTACAACATAATCAAATGGTACCTACTCTCAAGATCAAGAAACAAAATAGTCTGGTGGTCTTATTGAGAGCATATTTAGAAGTATTTGACCCCACCATAACCAAAAATATGTTTAATCCAACATCAACAACATTAAGTGTGACTGAAAGTCTTGATATTCATTTATTTCCCAATTCATTATACATTCCATTATCACCCACCCATTTATTACCCACTTACATCATTTATCACTGGTAGCACTTTCCTTTACAAAGGCTACAAATTTATCTTGTCTCAACATTTGAAAGAAGTAGAATCAATTTCCAACAAAGATCACAAACACATTATTGAGATCTAGATCGGTAACAAGTTCTTAATAGAGAAAATTTTTTGAAAGGTAATTGGGTAGCAACTTTATAACTGATCATTTTTATTGTCTCACATATCTCCATGTCAATAAGAGTAACAAAATCATTTTTCATTTACCATTCACCCATTTTCCATTACCATGCCTCATTTCTTAGGGAAACCCTATAGACCCTTTTTAGGCATTATTATACCATTGTGATCCATGAACCATGTTGTTTGAACTAAGTTGACCTGAGGTCCTTCAGGACTATGTAGGTAATGCTTAATTTTTATTGAGGTTAGCTTAGTCACCCCTTTCCCATGCTCTCACCATTTTATGATTAATTGTTAAGTTTGAATGCTCTCTCTATTTTGCAAGCAAAATAAGCCAATGCTCTCATCATTTTGTGAGCAATCTAAGCCAATCATCGCTTGGGGGAATTTTTTTTGCCAATGTAGCCAATTTTCTTTCGATCATTTCATTATACCATTTTTTTAATATTAACCAAGGCTTGATTTTAGTCATCTTATCAATCCCATTTTTGACCTTGGTTCCTTTAGTTCATCCTACACTTTCTGTGAAGGGATTCTAATATAGTTTCAATAGTTTTTGAATGCTATGTTCAATGATAGTCTATGAAAATAGTGTGACATTTGATCTAACAAGTTATCTTTCTTTTATTATCTTATTTGGTATCATTGATTATAACCACCTATGGGCAAATCAGTACTGTTTTGGTACCCTTGATTATAACCACCTTTGGGAAAATCAATATCATGACATTGTTTCCTAATTATAACCACCTATGGGAAAATTATCTATAATTCCTTTTTATCATGTATTTCCACATCATCTAGTCATTACTATTATCATGTGTCTTATTATTCAACTTTTTTTGAAAACTTGTTGTGACCTAGTAAGTTTTTCATCACCTTTTATGTGGGAAGAATTAATGTGACTTGGGATTATTTTGGGGTTATATAGGAATTTCTCAATTCATGTTAAGGTCAACTCAATCCCTCTTATCATACGCTCTTGCCATATTTTGAGCATTCTAAGTGGGCATGTTCTTGTCATTCCATGAGCTGGACCGTTCTATATCTCTTAATCCTTAATCAAGTTGAGATACTTAGAAAATTTCAAAAAAATATTCATAAAACATTTAAAAAATCAATAAAAATTTGTGTGTGTTTATTTGATTATTTTTTAGTGTCTGATCTTTTTCTTTCTTATTTGGTCATACTTCTTTATTTTATTTTCCAAGTACATCTTAATAGTCCACATAGATCTCGATTATTCATATCTTGGTCTCATGTCATTCAGATGTTCTTATTATTTGTTTTTAAACATTTGTATTCCTAATTAAGTATTGATTGATCATATCTTGATTTCAAGTTAGGTTCATTTATGTTTATCTTTTTCTTTGTCTTTACTTTTTTGTTTAAATGTAAATAATTGTAACTCTAGTTTTGGTCATTATTTTACCATTATCCTTAGTTATAGGTATTCACATTTGAACTGACTCACTGTAATTAGAATCTTATGTCAATCTAAGTTATTCATATGTATGATGCCTAATTTATTTTTCTATATTAATCACTTTGTTCTTAGGTCTCAAAGTCTTAATGTCAACATCACTTCGATGAATAGTTCTCAAGAACAATTTGCATAATCTAGGCTCATGATATGAAATTAGGCATCTAGGTATTATGTATTTTAACACTCGAATCTATGCTTTGACATGCACCTCTTTGCATATATTATGAGTCTAATCAATTCTTGGTTAGTTTTCATCATTCCTAATTCCATTCTCTCCCAAACATGAGTGAACTACATTGGCATGAAGTTCATGTTGGAACATGAGTCCATAGAACTATGTAGGTAGCACTCAATTTCTAGTGAGGTCAGCTTGGTTGTCTTTCATTCTTATTTTCTTCTCTTTCATCACTTTTTGCATTCTCATATGCTTGTTTTCTTATGGCTTTCTTATCCATTACACCATTTCATGTATGTTTGTGCTCATTCACTTTAACCTATCTTTTGGGTTATATATTTGAGCTATTTTTCTTACCAATTGCCCATGCTGGGGCCCACCATCTGAACCACATCTAAATCAAATCAGATAAACAAGGGAAAACCATTATTTATTCTTTATCAATGACCAAAATTAGCCCTACTAGGGCAAATTTTTTTTATCATGATCACATCTACTCTATTGGGGCACTTCTTATTATATTCTCTTTGGAGATCCCATTCTAGTGGTGCTTCCTTTCCTAAAGTAGAACATTCTCTCTTTTATTCTAATTCCAAGATCTCCACATTAAATCCCATGATGAAATGTTTTAGTGTGCAACTTGTCTTAAGATTGATCAATGTCATAAGCATGTAGCTTGTACTCTTAAATTGGGTATGTTTAAAGTGTGTCCTTTACATTTTTGAATTGTATTTTTCCCATTCCCCCCATCTATTGGGGCCTATTATACTTCTAATTATATTTTGATTATTGACGGTAATCACATGTGCAAGAATTAACTCATTTAGATGTGATCTATTCCATGGGTTAACCTCTCACTTTCTCTCTCTTTTTAAGATTCCATCATTCTCTTTCATCCTAGTATGTCCTCTTGAGGGGGCATCATGGGTCTGCTTCAATTTCTTCTTGACAAATCTTTTCTTTGAAAAGATGTTGCTTTGCCTAAATGTCTTGCTATGCCTTCTCAAATAGGGGGAAAATGTAGACATCTAATTCCGAACACCATTTGTATTGAAATTATCAATCTTACTTTAATTACACTCAAATGCACATTTTAGGCTAAAATACATAAAACATCCTAAATGGTTTGAACTTGTCATTTAAAAGTTCCAATTTAGGTCAAAGTATCCCTAAATGGGGTAATGCAATTTATGGGCCAACTAACTTTGATCAATTCATTTTGAGTCAAAATGATGATTTTGCCTTTTTATGCTTTGGATCACTCTTTTCTTCAAATTCATTGGTACACATCACGTACCTTTGTTATTTTGTGTTGGAAACATCCTAAATGGAAACATGGTTCTATTACATCTAACATCACCTTCTAATTCTTCTTGAGTCAAATTACAACTCAGTAACGTGACTTTCTGACCATTTTGATTAATTAAGGGCCAATTTCCAAATAATTGCATAAATGTTGATTAACCTTGTTTAAGGCTAATTAATCTAAATCAAGAGCTTAAGTGGATTTTCCATGAGATTTTTTGAATATTTATTTTTGGAAATTGATTTCTATTAACTGCATTATCAAGTGACATCATTTATTGGGAAGACATCCCTAAGCCATAAATGACACAAATATCAAGATTATGGGTCACCCATGCCTAGTTAATGCCTCCCATGCCTCTTCAATGACCCTTCTTCCAAGGTCATGATGAGGATAATTATGGATTTTAATTACATAATTCAATTAATCCATAAACACATATCTCAATCTTGAGATGGATGGTCATGGTTGATCTTAACCAATCTCAAAAATATATAAATAGAGAGGCCATGGACATCATTTTTAATCTTGATTTGTGAAAAGTTATTATGTTGAATTGTCTTCACAATCCTTTGCATTTGACCATTAATTTTAGTTACAAGCTTCATTGATAAACTAGTTTAGTGATTCCAAATCATGAGCCTAGGTTTTGTGGAGAGCTATTGAGACATTGGAGGAGGTGGCTGCCATTTTTGTTGAATAAAAGAGCTCTTGATCAAGGGATAACATGCTTTTGAGCTGCATTAGTATGGTGAATCCATTTGAGAAGGTAATAAGATGTTGCTTTCTTTCATTTATTTATTTATATCCTTTATAATTCCCACATGAATATACCGTTTAAGTTTTGTTATGTATTTAATGTATTTTTCATGATTTCTTGACTAACATTTGACTAACTTTCTTTGTAATCCTCCCTACATAAGCCACACTACCAATTTTTTGTAAAATCTGACAAGGGCCATAATATTTAGATGAAATGTTGTTATCCTTTTTCTATTAATTCATTACATATACCTATATGATTACAAATTAATAAATACCCAATCACCAATGAAAAAATTCCACTGAGTATGGTGTTGATCTACTTATTACTTTGTTATATTTTGTGTCATTACTAAATTATCTCTCAAATTGACTAGCACCTCATGTTGTTTGGTGAGTGTGTTCCTCAAAAAATCTAACCTTAGAATGCACTATAAAATATGAAGTTATGTATGGGATGATACCCATACAATGACACATATGGAGACATATTGGAATAAGTGTGAAAGGAAGTGTTATACCACTATTCAACAAGGGGTATCCAATGAACCCATTTGTCCTATTTTTAAAAAATAAAACAATGAAGATACCCTTATAGACATTTTTTCTCTACCTCTATTTTTACATCAGATTGAGGATGATAGGATGAACTATTAAACAAGTAGGTGACCAAACATGCAAACAACTTAATCAAAAAATTACTAGTAAACATGAGATTTTGGTCGCTTAAAATGATCCTTGGACTACAATGCAATTTTTGAAATATATTGAAAAAAGTAGAAGCTATTGTACTGGTAAAAAATGGTTGTGATAAGGAACAAAAATGAGCATACTTGGTGAGTTAATCCACAACTAACATTATAATATTTTTACCCTTAGACTATGGTAACCCCATAGTGAAATCCATAGAAACCTCCTCCTAACATTAGATAGGGATTGATAAAGTCAATAAAATACCTAGGGTCTTAATGGTTTCACCATTATTTTGTTGACTTACCATACATTCAACCACATATTTCTGGGCATCCCCATTGAGTCCTTCTCAAAAGAAATCTTTCTTGATTCTATGATATGTTTTCAAAAATCTAGAATGACCACCGAGTGGAGAGGCATGAAGTTCCTAAAAAAATTTATGTTTGAGGAGATAATGCTTACAAAGGTATAATTTATATTTATACCATAACGTATTCCCCTTCCATGTAAATTATTTAGATTCATTAGAACCCTACTAAATATTTTGAATTAAATCCTTAGTAGTACTATCATTCTCCCATTTAGATCTTACTTCCTCTATCCAATCTACATGCCACATGGTTATGACACATAATAATGCCTCAACCAATTCATCCCATTGGGATAGGGCATCTACCACCACATTATATTTTACCTTTTTATACACCATTTCAAAATAATATCCTAACATTTTAGTCACCTATTTATGCTTTTATTCAGATGATAATCATTGCTTCAAAAAATATTTGAGGCTATCATGATTGGTCTTTACCTAAAAGTGATGATGTATTAAATAAGGTATCCATTATTTCACTGCATGTAGAGTATCCATCATCTCTTTATCATAGATTTGTTTGATCCTATTTTTCTATTCAGTTAGTGAATTTCAAATCCTTATTTCATGAGTATATCCCCCATACCATATCCCTATGTGTCACACTCCATAATAATATTTTAAAAAAATTAAGAGTAACTAAAAATGGAGTTGTCCAAATAGCCATTTATAATGGTACATCCACTGGAATGATTCTATATTCAAAAAAGAGGTGAGTGGGGCTACAACGCTACCATAATTTTTGACAAACTGTGATAGTAACTAGTTATCCCCATAAATCTTTAAAGGCTCTTGAGGGACTTGGTAACCTATCACTCCACCATCACTTGGTTATTTTTTGGACCAACTTTCACTCCTTCATGTGAAATAATATGACCCAAGTACTCCACCTCTTAGGCACCAAAAGCATATTTATAAGGTTTGCATAAAGCTGATGCTATTTTAGAATTGAAATTACCTATTTCACATGATTAAAATGGTCTTACCAATTTTTTTGTAGATGAGGATATCATCAAAAAACACTAATACAAAATTTCTCAAAAATGGTCTAAAAAAGTATTCATCAAACTCTGAAATGTATATGGTGCATTTGTGAGGATAAAAGGCATGAACATAAATTCATAATGGCCTTCATGAGTTTTGAATTTTTTTAATGTATATCTTCATTGTGGATGTGAATTTGATGATACCTAGAGTGAATATCTAACTTGGTACAATAAATTAACCATGAAATTCATCTATAAAATCATTAATTACTAGAATAGTAAACTTATTTTTGATGGTGTACTTGTTGAGTTATCTATAGTTTGGGCACATTTTCCAATTATCATCTTTCTTCTACACTATGACCACTAGGGAGGAATATTCACTTTGATTATGTCAGATGATTCCTACCTCTAACATATCCTATAAAATCTCTTCAATTTCACTCTTCTAGAGATAGGGATACTTGTAGAGTCTGATGTTGGGTGGTGTACTTCTTCAAATGAGCCTAATGGCATGATCATGTGCAAAACTTAGATGAATTACTTTTGGCATGTCACAAAAATAATAGAATGGTCATCCACCACCCTTTGAAAATTAGGATGTGTAGACTCCTTGGTTGTTGAACCTCTATGGAAAATAAGCGTGCCGCAAATCCTTCTACACTTTTTATGAGAAACTTCATCATTTGATGGGAACTAACTTGTTATGGATATTTATCCTATAATCCATAAATTTTAAAGGTTATACCTTCTAAATGGAACCTCATGAATAGTTACTATAAATTCATCTCAATAGTGCCCAAAGTGATGAGCCACTACACTCCCAAAACAATGTCAACTACTCCCATGGGAATATAGCAAGTAGTCTCCCATAACTAGCTTAACATTATGGAGTTTTATAAAACAATTTATTGTACCAAAATATAAAATCATGACCTAAAATTTTAAAGCTGTTTAAATGAAATAATTCAAATGAGTAGCCAACTTATTATTAATGAAGTTATGTGTTCTCCCAGAGTCAACTGACATAGTTACCTTTGGTTTCTTCAAAAAATCACCATCTTAAGTGTTTGAGGAGTACTAATGCCTAAAATTTCATGACAAGAAATAGTAGGCTTAGAATCTTAAAATTCATCCTTAGGTTCTTCCACCCCTTAAGCCTCATCATCTTCTTCTTCATTGGTGACTTTAATGTAAAACAAATTCTTTTCATTACATCAATGTCCTTTTCTTGATTTTCTATTACATCCAAAACCACAAAAAAATTTCACACTTTTCCTCAACTTGTTAAGGTTTCAATCTGGTAGGCTATGGAAATGATGGTGTTGGGAATGTGTGTTCATGCACATTAGTGAAATTTATTCTTATGATCATTTTTTTTCCTCAACTAGACATGCCCTTAGAATGGATTCAGATACATTAATGGGATGAAACATATGAACCTCCAATTGGATGCTTTTTTTAGGTAACCCAAAAATAAGCTGGTCATATTTTCCTTAGTGATGTCTAACACACATAAGGAAATATTTTGAAGTTGATGAATGTAATCATTTACCATCCTAGTTTGGCACAACTTGAGTAGTTGGCTGAAATAGTTTTTTTGAGACATTATTACAATAATGTAGTTACAGCTCTTTAAAAAACATAGACCAAGAAATTGGGACACCCTTATTTTTATTTTGAGAACACAACCAATGATACCAAATGGATGGCTTAGGTTCTAAATATATAGAGGAAATGACTACTTTTCATGAACATGGAGTCTTATGTAGATCAAATCAATTTTCAATGTGAGTGAGCCAAGTGAGATGATCATTACCATCAAACTTGCATAGGTACATATTTGGAAACATTGACTTAGGGACAAGATTGGTATTGGTATTGTTTGGAGGATGAGAACTAAATTGAAGTGGCGGAGGGTTATTTTTTAGTGTCTAAGCTAGCAAGTTAGCCAAGTTCCCAAATATTTTTTGCAATTGATCCATCACACTATCTAAGTCCCTTCTCAACCCTATAATGTACCCTTTAACCATATAAAAATCATATTTTTTCACCATGACCTATAATTTTGACTTAAGTTGTTGACCTACCTCCAAAATATATAGATAAAAAGTACCAGACTTCATGTCTTACTTGGGATTTTTTGTAGTTTCTTTCCCTTTTCCACATCTATGACTATTTAGACCAACCATGCACAAACCCATGGAGGGTTTTAGAATACACCATTATGATCATATCACCAAGATGAATCAAACTAATACTATTTTTCAAAAGGGTGAAAATTTTAGCATGAAAAGTGTATTGATAGAATATACCATTATAATTATCTCCTAGAGACAAATACAAAAAATGCTAATTTGCACAAGGTAAAAAAAATTACAAATTTTTTTTTACCTCAGTATTTTTTTGTAAAAAAATTTCATGAACAAAAATGCAGTGATGAAAAAAATCAATCCCTCCCAAATCATAAGTTATGATTTTTGGCCTTCTAGTGCTTAGGATGACAAACCCAAAAAAATTACATCATAAAAACTTGCCCAAATAAAATCTCTAATATCATTTTTAATGAAATTACTTAAATGATTTACAACAATGGAATTATATATATTATAATTAATATCATAATAAATATATCCATAATACTAATTATTGAAAGAGAAAAAACCTTGAATATTATGACTGAGCCACTTCTAGGGGGCAACCTCCAAAATAATGCAATACAAATAGAATTCACAATAGGATGATGAAAGACTAACCACTACCTCCTATATATACTCTAATTAGATAAGGTTATTTCATGGGTCAACCATACTAAAAACATAGAGAATTAAAAATATATAACATGAAGGTGTGTAAGCCATAAGTCAGCCACACATATCCCTAGATGCACTATAGGTTAAGGGTGTAACAATTTGTGTGCCTTTATTGGTTTATAATTGTTTACTTAATTTAGTTCACAAGGTTTTACTTCAATAATTTATAGGGTGTTTTCAAATTTATAAGAGAATAGAATTTATGAATTAGCCATACTATATGTTTTACTATTTGCCTTCAATTTTCTTTAATACTTACGTATATGGAATGATTTATTATTTATGTGACTAACTCGACTGACATGTTTTGATTTTAGTAGGATGTTTTACTTTGTTATGTCTTTAAAAAAATTATTTAAAACTTAAATAGATCACTAAGAGTCATGCAACTATCATCATCTTAGCCACTTAAAGGTGATGTCATCACAAATATTTGTATGGATAGTCCAAGTAAGTAGATTGTTTAACATCATCCATGTGTCATCATCTTGACTACCTAAAGGTGATTTCAGCATAAAGATTTATATGGATATTCTTAGGTAAGTATATCTCCAAGATCTATCTGTATGTCATCATCTTGGCCATTAAAGGTGATGATAATACAAATATTTTTACAAAGAGTCTTACGCAAGTAAATCATCAAGATTCATCCATGTTTCATCATCCTAGCTGTCTAGAGGTGACATCAACATAAATACTTGTATGGATAGTATTGGTAAATTAGATCATTAAGAACCATCCATGTTTCATCATCCTAATGGCCTAGAGGTTATTTCATCATAAATATTTAAATTGATAGTACTAGTCAAGTGGATTACTAATATCTATCCACATGTCACCATCCATCTCATATAGAAGCCTTTGATCTATGCAAATGGTATGAAGACTATACATCAAGCAGATCACTTAGATCCTCCCACTTGTGACCATCCTACTATACCATGGATAGAAAAAAAAAGTAAAATGAACCTCAATGTAGATATGATCACAATAGTTACATGCCTACATATGTCTTTAAAATCCACAAAGGAAAATAATAGGGACACCATTACTAAGTCCAAAAGAGAAAAAAAGAGACATCTATCATATTATGATGGCTAAGCATTTAGGAATAGGCATAAAAGGCCATAGGGAAATAAAATCTATGGAATTATTTTTTATATAATTAAAATGAAAGCCTAGATGGAAAAAGAGTGAAATATATTATAGCCATTAATTTGCATGAAGTAGTGAATTAATACATTCGATCCTCGAGGCCAATGTAATTAAATATAAAAATATTTCAAAGTGTCATATTCAGTTTAGTCACATTGCCTTCAAGCTATCAAAATTACAAATTATGAATTCAAGCTCCATTATGATCAAGCGATTATAGAATTTCCATGGGCCAAAACACTTGTAGGATAGATATTCAATGGCTTCTAGTTATCACATTCTAGTTCCCTCTGTATCTCAATTGTAGGTCCAAATTAATACACTAACACAACATTTGATTCAATAGCCTTGAATCATGAGTTCAAACATTACTCAGAGATCTAAGATGAGGTAAAAGTAGTTGAACCTTACAAAGAAAAAAACTAGCTTTCCATTTTCATGTAGAGATACATGGATGACTTGTTAAAAATCAAAGAAGTTGTTTTACATAACATAATAGGTAAACCAAAGTTAATTCCCTTAATTGACCTACTATATGATTTTTTACAAAATGGAAGAGTTACTAGGAAGATTTACACTTTATACTTAGTAAGACACCAATTGCATATATTAGTAGAAATGACTTTGAGAGTTATTATAGGCTTCCCATACAAGAAATGACATATAGGTAGGACATGGATAATCCAAGACTCCTTACTAATGATATCATTAGCAAGTTTCACGGATGGGTTTTTAACCCAAGAAACTTCATATTTTAATTCCCTACCTCTACCATTCTCATTACAATCATCAAACAAGGGTTGAGAATTGCTATGGCCCTTTTGAATAGGATATATAGTTTCTCAACCATTATTTATCTTATTGAGATATAGGTCCCTTTATTAGACATGATTCTAATTTCTAATAATATTATAGCCCTAAGATCAATTATAAGCTCTAATTTGATTTCAATAACCACAAATCCTAGAAGTTCACCTTATGGTAACATTTCTATGATGTCTTATGTAGTGGACATTGTGATTGTAACTATGCATATGTAATATGGCGAACCCTGGAAACCATCCATTGAGTAACCTAAGAATAGAATTTGTGATGAATTCAATATCCTCCATGTGCAATTGTTTAGGAAGAATATGAAAATTATAACTAAGACCTTTTATCCTATGTTATATTAAACTATATGTCAGAAGGATATGCCTAGGTTATTAGATATTATTAAAAAACCATTTGAAAGATTGGAAATTACTAGATTTATCCCAAATTCACAAAAATTAGAATTTAAGGCACACAATCACACCCTTTTTACCTATAAATGATTATTCTAGATAAGGTTATTGAGTAATAAATTAATGTTTAATTAGATGATAGTGTTGGTACTAATTTAAGAAAGACAAAATAATTAGTTATCCATTTGACCCCTATTAGAATTGGTAGAATATAATATATAAGCTGTGAATGCCTCAAATCTATTAGGAAAATTATGATGCATTATAATTTTAAATGAGCACCCTTAAAACATTAGGACCCTAAGAAAAATATCAAAGATCATCTTATAAAATATGAAATGAAAATAATGATCAACTATGGGCACCAAGATTATGCCCATGACAATAGATTTATGAAGACTGAAGATGATTTTGAAGTCACTATAAGGATCCTTATGGCTAACATGTTTATGAGTGTGGTGAAAAGTATCTAGTATTATCTTACCATCTCTATATAGGATGCCAAGAGTATTGAGAAGTAGGAATGGGTTTCCAACCCAATCTATGGACCTCCTCCTTAAATAGAATAATAAATGTAGGTACAAGCAAGCCCATGTGGAGAATATCATGATAAAAATGAAGTTGGGGCTAATATAATATCCCCTACTCATACAATTATTATTGATTATCCATAATTCATAATTGAAGAGGAGAAACCTATAAGTCTTGGCACATAAACTAAATTGTTTTCCATGTTACCTTTCCTTTCAATCATAATAGCACAAAAAGTAAGTATTCCTTCATTATTGTATCATGTTTCTATTACTTCTCCATCAATATTTATACCTAAACATATTGAGAAACCATCCTCACCACATATTATGACCATACCACCAACGACAATTCCCTAGTCTCTTGGGAAATCATCATCACCACCTATCATTCCACTAGTGGTGACTACCCTTCCCTCTCCATTACCATCTGCCACTAGTGTAATTCCTTCATCTCTCACTACACCTTATACTGGGCCATATTATATTATTACAAAACCAATAATGACATATGCAAGGAAGCCCAAGATCCCTCCCATTTCACCCTAAAAGGTAAAATTGAAAGATAAATAGGTAGAATACATTAAGGATATGGAGGATAAGAGAAGGGGGTACATGAAGGTTAGAACCTATCATAATTTATGATAGTGAGGAAGAAGATAAAAGATGAAAAATTAAGGATGAATAGGTATCAAAACCTAACACTAAATAATCATGGTCAATTAATGAGACAACATAATCAGATGAAGAAGATGAATGGGTGATTGAAGGGAGTACTTAATCATGAAGAAATGGTCATTATCAGATAGATAAGGAGAAATAGAACAATATGTAGAATATAAATTATATACATACATGTAGGAAGCAAAATTAACCACACCTATAAGCTCCCTACCTTAGGTCATTATAATCATAACTAATCTAACTATTTATCCTTAGGTTTTAGTCTTCCAAGTCCTCATTCTTGATCAAATTCTTTAGTTTCTACAATTACAACTAGTGTAGTAGATTATTTACATTATTTTGGTTAAATAAAATATCCTTAAGATGTAACTACATTACTAATTTTGACTATTGTATCCCAACCCACTACTGTGGATCCTATGGCCACTAATACTATGAATGGTTGGGTCATATATACTTCCATTTTTTATTTTTATTTTAAACCTATTAATCACCCCAATGACCTATTATGATTTGGTGGAATTATTCCTCAATTCCCTGAGCCAAGTAAAAGGGTACATTTTGAAAACTTGGCATTAACCTCTATTTTTGTTGTATAAATCATACCTCTTAGGCCATATACATAAATACAAATTCCTATTGGCCATACTACATAAATAGAGACAGTGATAGTCATAGTTCAAATAGTAGTAGGGAAAAACCAAATACATCATAGATACACCCATCCAAAAGTAGGTTACTAGTTGGAAAAAAGGCAATACCTCATTTTCATGCATTAGGGACATCTTCCCCCATGGATATGCTTCCTCTTGAGTAATCCACTTCATCTACTCTTACAAGGCAAGTAGAGTAGATAAAAAAAAAAGTTGTATTAAACATTCCATGGATTAGGTAACTACAATAAGAGGAAGAAACATGGAGGAAAGACCTTGTAATAACTGAGTAGTCCATTATCAAGTGTCATTTTGATAGACAAACTAACACTATGAGAAAAGTAAAAGAGGAAAATAATGGTTGTAGAGGGGAAAAGGATAGAGTTGGGTTAGAGAGAAGACATCTTATCTCTAACTAAAGAGGATTACAATCCAAGCTCTTAAATAAATTATGGACAACTTTCAGGGAGCTACCAAGAACTTGGATGATACAATTCAACTAATAAGGTCTACAAAGACCACATCACAACATAAATGGGGAGACATCATTTCACTGTTTATTAAAATAAAGGACATTAGTAGAAATATTCACTTATTAAGCCAAGATATGAGTAATAAAACATACACCCAATTTAATTTTATAATAACATATGAGGTTGCATGGATGCATAGCTTCATTATAGTTAAGAGAGATAACTTGCTCAAGTGGCATCAAGAGATGTGAACTATGGTTAATAAATTTGTTAAGAGAGAGAGAGAGAGAGAGAGAGAGAGAGGAGAGAGAGAGAGAGAGAGAGAGAGAGAGAGAGAGAGAGAGAGAGAGAGAGAGAGAGAGAGAGAGAGAGGAGAGAGAGAGAGAGAGAGAGAGAGAGAGAGAGAGAGAGAGAGAGAGAGAGAGAGAGAGAGAGAGAAGTAATGGCCATTTTTAAATATATAAGAGTCACATAGGTGGGCACTATTCAAGGGTAGTTTATCTCTAATCCCATTTTTGAAATTTTACTCAAAGGTTGTGGTTGATAGATTTTAAGTTGAGATGGAAGGTACAATCTATAGAATAAATGATGAAATTATAAAAATAGTCCAATTTTTTCAAGGACCTCATTATTAGAGATAAGACACTACATGAAAGAGTCAAAATGACATTGGTTTTACACCAACATTTTATTAATAAGCTTTTATAGTTTTCTAAGATGTCATTTCTTTATTTTGAGACCATTGACATAGACTTCCAAGCAATCCATGCATTATATATACATATGGAAGTATCCAAACAAAAAAAATTAGTATTAGGGCCATTTCAACCACCTCTTTAGATCACTCAATCTCCTAGATACACACTACTGCAAACATAGACTGGGCTTGCTTACATATCACTCAAATTTTATATAGATATAACTACAGTGACTAATACAGTTCCTCTAGCTATAAATTTTGCATCTTCTTTAGTTAGTAGTGCCACATCAACACTAATCTAAATTTAAATATGTAATTGCATGTTTGGATAAATTATAAGTTCAATTATAAATTTATATTGCATGTATTTAGTATATTTTATTTGTAAAATTCTATTTTGGGTTGACTATTATACATGCATCCTTTGCATAAGATTATCATGTAGTGTTATTTTTAGACTTCACTTTAGAGATGAGGCCTTCCCCATCCAAACATTATTTATACTTGTACCCTCCTATTCCAAATAGAGGATATTTTTGGATGTTGAGATTAATAAGAAATTCTAAAAAGTTTTACAAATTTAGTTTTGATGTGTAAATATTGATTCTTCTCCAACTTTGTGGACCATGTAAGAAGTGATATCATTCTATTATCTTAGTTTCTTGGTTATGTATGACCTTTATTTCAATTTATTTATTTAATTTATGTTATTTCATATTTGCATTAATTTTGTATGACAATCATAATCCCCCTTACTAGATGTGCTAATGTAATCTAAAAAATATGGTAACCTTTGATTGGATGTGCTTAAGTTTGTTATATTCTCATTCTTTTGACTTTTGACTGTGTCTAATTACTAACATTCTTATAGTATCTTTCAATGGATATTTGTTTATTGATTACTTATCCAATTTTGAGTTCAAGTATTGGCTTATAAGGGTTTCATCTTGTGTGGTTCACATACATCCTTTTTTATTTCCATCATTTTGAGTTTTTTGAATTCATATCCACCTTAGGTTAGAACCATAATCCCACCACCCAACTCAATTAGACTTAGTTTCATCCATATTCAATT